>BSBK01003693.1:15000-108005 GCA_027943335.1 Chamaecyparis obtusa | reverse complement strand
AGAACGTCATAACCTAAAAATGAAAGCGATTCAAAAGAAAATTCTTAGTTTTTTTTTTTGGGGGGGGAGGGTGAACTCGGGATCCGGGTAGTTTTTCTAGACCCAACTAACTGGAATTCCGTCTAATAAAATGGAAGAATTATAAATCTCCAAAATAATAGATAAGAATACTGCAAATAGAGCCATTGCAATGCCCCATAAAAGGAGTAGTTCCCCATCCGGGAGCAACTTTACCAGATTCTGTATTAAGTGGTTTTAAATAATTTCCTACAGTAGTTTGTAATGGTCCGGCTTCTGGAAGTATCATCAATGGTCTGTGTAGCCATAAAAAAATAGTATTGGTTGAGATATAATTAACTTTGTATACTATTATGTATATATACATACATAGGATTACCTACCAATGGAACTGCAACCTTAGTCGCTATCTCCATAATCTTGTTTACTTGTTAGCTTTACCGGTTATGCCCTATACACCGCCTTTGGGCAACCTTCTGAACAACTTCGAGATCCTTTTGAAGAGCACGAGGACTAGTTGAAAAAAAGACCTTCCCGATCGGGAAGATCTTTTTTATTATAGAAAGAGGATTACAAAAATAGAAAATTATTTTCCCCCTTTATTGGGAACTTTGGGGGTTCTCGGAAGAAAATAGCGAAAAAAAATGATCCCTAAGGTCGATACCAAAAGGAATGTATAAACCAATGCTTCCATAGATTCGATCGTAGTTTATAATTAATAGAGATAGCTTTCGTACTAATTACAACATTTTTTATAAAAAATGTGGAATCAAAAGCAAAAGATTGAATTCTTGAGATGCAAATTCTCAATATTGCATTAACCAAGCGGAGCAATATTATATTATACCACTTGTCTTTTAGTAGTTGGATCTCCCAGTTTTTGGAATGCCCCAAATCTACTTGAGCATCCAAATCCGGATCAATACCGGCAAAAACATCTCTGAATAGAGTTCTAGCACCATGCCAAATATGCCCAAAAAAGAAAAGAAGGGCCAAATGTAGCATGCCCAAAAGTAAACCAACCCCTTGGGCTACTCCGAAAAACACCCATCCGATTTCAAAGTAGCACGATCTAATTCAAAAATTTCACCTAATTGTGCACGTCTAGCATATTTTTGACTATAGCAGGATCACCAAAACTAACTCCATCAAGTTCACCACACCATAGAACTCAACAGTTACACCTACTTGTTCAACACTATATTTTGATCTGCTCTCCTAAAAGGACATCGGCTTTCACAATTCCTTCTTCATCTACTAGAACGACTGGGAAATGTTTCGAAAAAAAGGTAGGCATACGACGTACAAAAAGTTCATGTCCCTTTTTATCTTTGAAAATTGGGTGTCCTAACCAACCAACAGCAATTCCATCTCCATTGTCCATTGCACCCGCCCTGAATAACCCCCCTTTAGCTGGATTATTCCCAATGTAATCATAAAAAGCAAGTTTTTCCAGGAATTTTTGACCAAGCTTCTGATAGACTTAGATTTTCAGCCAGACCGGCACGAACCCGTCGATCTATTTCTTGTTGGAAGTCTCCCTGATCCCACTGGTAACGAGTAGGACCAAATAATTCGATCGGAGTGGTTGCGGAACCATACCACATTGTTCCGGCTACAATGAAAGCTGCAAAAAACACAGCAGCAATACTACTGGAGAGGACAGTTTCAATATTCCCCATACGTAATCCTTTGTATAAACGTTGGGGAGGACGAACACTGAGATGGAATAGACCTGCTAATATACCCAATATACCTGCTGCAATATGATGAGAAAGCTATTCCTCCCGGACAAAAGGATCAAAACCTTCAGCTCCCCATGCCGGATTTACGGGTTGTATTTTCCCAGTTAGGTCCATAAGGATCAGACACCCATATTCCAGGGCCATATAAACCCGTTACATGAAATGCTCCGAATCCGAAACAAGCTGCTCCTGAGAGGAATAAATGAATTCCAAAAATCTTAGGCAAATCTAAAGAAGGTTTTCCCGTACGGGAATCACAAAATACGTCTAGATCCCAATATACCCAATGCCAGATAGCTGCTAAAAAGCACAAGCCAGAAACCACAATATGTGCCCCGGCACACCTTCATAACTCCAAATACCTGGATTAGATATAGTTTCTCCAGTTATACTCCATCCACCCCATGAATCCTTTATTCCTAAACGAGTCATAAAAGGTATAACGAACATACCTTGTCTCCACATTGGATCAAGAATAGGATCGGATGGATCGAAAACTGCTAATTCGTAAAGAGCCATCGAACCGGCCCATCCAGAAACTAAGCTGTATGCATTATATGCACAGCGATTAATCGGCCAGGATCATTCAACACGACGGTATGAACACGATACCAAGGCAAACCCATGAAAATACCCCTTTATCAGAAAAAGTAGATACTATGTAACTTTCTCGCATTAGAGACAGATTATGCTATGGAATTAAACCTTTGTCTCAAAGGTGAACATCTATCTATTAATAGAACAGTTTCAAAAGATAGAATTGAGAAGCGGATCTATTTTATCATTTATATCTACCAATATACAATGTGGTAATTGGTCCCATTTGTTTTGTATCAAACAAAGTAAAGTAATTTATTACGTAGGTATTTACGAAGAAAGCACGTCCCGCTTATTTGGTCCTATCACTCATTTGATCTTATAATCTATTTTTGTAATAGAAAAAAAAATACTTAATATACTTTTGATATGATAATCAACAACTTCCCCTCTCTCTTAGTGCCTTTGGTGGCTTGTTTTTTTCCAGCAGTTACAATGCTTTTTCTTTATTTTATATTCAAAATGACGAAATTTTATGAATCTGATGAATATATCATATTCATATATATATATTTTTCTAATATAATATAAAACCTTCTTTCTATAGATCTAAATAGATATTTATCTTTATTTAGATCTATTTATAATATGATAAATAACAAAAATAGAAATGTATATGGTATCATATGTATGAGACATATTAGACCCGTGTGTGAATTTCTTACTTCTACTTCAAAATATGCTTATATATATATATATATACATTTGAATGGAGAGATTAATAATTTTGATTTGACTGATACAATCAAGTATTATTTTGATAGTCAATAAGTAAGGGCAAAAAAATTTCCATGCTAAAAAAAGAACAGACAAAAAAATAGCACGGAAAAAGAAGAATCATAAAATCGTTTTGTTAAATGCTTATATGTATATGGCTAGTTTACTAATACAGTCAATTTATGAGAATGACTTCTGGGTGGGAGTCAAAATTTGTTAAATCTCTCAAATTAAATAGGACGTAATTTGTTATGAATCGTCGATCCAAATGGCTCTGGATAGAACCCATAAAAGGGTCTCGAAAAATAAGCAATTTTTTTTTTTGCTTGTCTCCTCTTTTTGGGTTCACTAGGATTTTTTGTGGTCGGAATTTCCAGTTACCTTGGTAGGAACCTGATACCCTTATTGTCATCTCAGCAAATACTTTTTGTTCCACAAGGAATTGTGATGTGTTTTTATGGGATTGCAGGTCTGTTCATTAGCTCTTATTTGTGGTGCACTATTTTGTGCAATGTGGGTAGTGGTTATAATAAGTTTGATGAAAAGAAGGAGTTGTATGCCCTTTTTCGCTGGGGATTTCCCGGAAGAAATCGTCGTATTTTCCTCCAATTTCTTATGAAGGATATTCAGGCGATCAAAATGGAAGTTCAAGAAGGTATATTTCCTCGTCGTGTTATTTATATGGAAATAAAAGGGCCAACAAGACATCCCCTTAACTCGTACTGAAGAAAATTTGACCCTGCGTGAAATGGAACAAAAAGCTGCTGAATTAGCCCGTTTTTTGCGCGTATCCATTGAAGGATTTTAGAATAAATAAATTCATAGATCTCGTATCAGTAGATACCAGAAAAGTTTGACATAACATTTGTCTGGGGGAGGGGGGGAAGACCATATAGTCACTTTTATTATTCTTTATCTATTAGAAAGGGGGCAAAAGGTTCTAATAAACACGGATATAATATATAAAAAGAATACAATGAAGTAAATGACTATAGTTTTTGACACTTTTTTGACCAATATTCGAAAAAATCATTTTCTATACAAAGAAAACAAAAATTGGTATTATTAGACTGAAATTTTTCATTTATTTTATTTGTCAATTGAAGCGATTCTTCGGATCAAGAGTTCAAAATTAGTCCAGATCTAAGCGATTTTCAAGGATTGATCCTTTCTTTTTTACTCTACTTCTCACTCAGACATAACTATTCCTCATCCGAAAGATATTTTCTCTCGAGGTCGAAGAATTACGCAAAAGATCATTCTATGGATCTCATACCTCCGTTCTATAATTCGCACTTTATTCAGATTTTGGGCAGAGCTGACGGGCCAATCGAGCTCGTTAACGATTCACGAATTGGAAGTTGCCAAATATAAAGCATTAGCTTCTCTACAATATCTTACATGTTTAATAGTATTGCCTTGGGGAATTTCAATTTCATTACAGAACGGTTTAGAATCTTGGGTTACAAATTGGTGGAATAATGGTCAATCGAACAAAATTTTGATTATTTACAACAAGAAGGACACTATAAGAAAATTTGAAAAAATAGAGGAACTATTCCTGTTAGAAATAATGATGGAAGATTCTTCGGAAACGCATTCGCAAGATATTCGTGTAGAGATGCAGAAAAAAATGATCCAATTAGTCTTGATATATAATCAAGATTGTATCCAAATCATTTCACATTTATTAGCAAATCTAATAGGTTTGGTTCTTCTAAGTGTTTGTCTCATTCTAGGTAAGAAGAACTTGGCATTCCTCAATTCTTGGATCCAAGAAGTCTTCTACAGCCTAAGCGATACAATGAAAGCTTTTACTATTCTTTTAGTAACCGATCTATGTGTTGGGTTTCATTCGCCCCCATGGTTGGGAACTGATAATCCATTGGATCTTTGAAAATTATGGATTTGCCCATAACGAACGAATAATATCTGGGTCTTGTTTCAACTTTTCCAGTCATCTTAGACACAATTTTAAAATATTGGTTTTCCGTCGTTTGAATCGTACATCTCCTTCACTTGTAGTAGTTTATCACTCGATCAGTGGAATAACAAATGGTTTTTCCCCGGGCAATACTTCTTATTTTTAGCTTTAGGTTTAATATAGTAGCAGAATTGCAAGCAGGTAACTATCATAGTTACCCTACTACCCCTTTATTTGAAATAAAAGAATTGTAACAAAAAATTGAAACCATGCAAAATAGAAAAAACTTATGATGACTGGATGAAAAAGTTGATAGCTCAATCAATTTCCGCCTTAATATTGATAGATATAATGACTCGCACATCTATTGCAAATGCATATCCCATTTTTGCACAGCAAGGTTATGAAAATCCTCGAGAAGCAACTGGGCGTATTGTATGTGCCAATTGTCATTTGGCTAAAAAACCTGTGGAGATTGAAGTTCCACAGTCCGTGCTTCCTGATACCGTTTTTGAAGCAGTTGTTAAAATACCCTATGATAAGCAAATAAAACAAGTTCTTGCTAATGGTAAGAAAGGAACTTTAAATGTAGGAGCTGTTCTTATTTTACCCGAAGGTTTCGAATTAGCTCCTCCGGATCGTATTTATCCTGAGATTAAGGAGAAAATAGGTGATCTTTATTTTCAGAACTATCGTCCCAATCAAAAAAAATATTCTAATAATAGGTCCTGTTCCTGGTCAAAAATATGGTGAAATTGTGTTTCCCATCCTTTCACCAAATCCCGCTACTAATAAAGCAGCTCACTTCCTGAAATATCCCATATATGTAGGTGGTAATAGAGGAAGAGGACAAATTTATCCCGATGGGAGCAAAAGCAACAATACAGTGTACCAACGCTTCAGCAACGGGCCAAAATAAGTAAAATTGTACGTAAAGAAAAGGGTGGATATCAAATAACTATTGATAATTCATCAGACGGTCGACAAGTGGTAGACTTTGTGCCCCCGGGACCGGAACTTCTTGTGTCAGAAGGCGAATTCATCAAGGCGGATCAGTCGTTAACGAATAACCCTAATGTAGGTGGATTTGGTCAGGAAAAATGCAGAATAGTACTTCAAGATCCTTTACGTGTTCAAGGTCTTTTATTATTCTTAGCATCTGTCGTTTTAGCACAGATATTTCTGGTTCTTAAAAAGAAACAATTTGAGAAAGTTCAATTGGTCGAAATGAATTTTTAGGCGCATAAAAGATTTGAATCTCCATCTTATGTTAATGCAATTATGTATAATAAATAAAAATTGCAACAATAAAGTCATACTTTTCGGAATCCTTCATTTGCCCCTTCCCTCTGTTCGAATATATTGATTGTGAAGGATCAGGAGATATAAATAATATTTGCATATTGAATAATGAGTGATTCTGGAACAAAATTGTTAAACAGTGAGTTCCCTAGTTATGCGCGATATTCAATATTATATACATGTTATCTTTTATCACCTTCATTTATCACAAATAAACAAATAGAGGAAGGAGAGATTCAGTAATCTTGGCTTACTATTTTATTTTCGCTTATTTTATAACTTATCTTACTCCTTGAAAAAGTAAATATATATATTATATATATATATATATATATATATATATATATTTTTTTACTTTTTATCATTATCTCGCCACAGGCGTTCATTCGTTTTCTAATTCCATTTCTCCTTTTTGGACTGAAATGATAAATGGAGCAGCAAAGGTATGCCATCGAGCAAACAGGGTCTGTATCACAAACAAACGTTTGAATCAAACGGCTCGTTCTTTTTATAGTTCAAAACTTTAAGAATATTATTCTATTTATAATAACTATTATTTGGATTTAATCCTATTAAATATATATATATTATATATATATATGAACAAAGATTGCAGAAATGCAGATGCGTAAAAAAACCATTAATTGATTTTTTTTTTGTAATAAAAAAGCACATTCTAATTGGATCCATTCTCTCTTCAAATTTTTGAAAAAAAAAAAAAGAATAATCCTATTATTAATCTACAATTTACAAAAAATAACAAGTAAAGATAAAATCTTACCCTTCTTTGTGTTCAAAGAAGGGTAAGATCTTATCTTTATTTTTTAGTTTTCACTTGTCTATCTCTTATTGTAGAAGACATTTTTTTTTGCTATAAGGAAGATCCTAATCCGGATAAGAACCGTAAAAAAAAATACCTATTAAACCAATAACGAGAATACCAGTTAAAGTACCTATCAACCAAAGAGGGATCCTTCCGGTGGTATCGGCCATTTCTATTACTCTCCTTTCACATTTTCTTAAGTAGTCATGAGACATAAATAATAATACATAGAAATATTAGATCTCACCAAATTCAATTGGGTAAGAAAAAAATATTCTTACTGTTCCTATTGAAAAAGTAATTAGAGAATAGAACAGCAAGTACAAAAATAAGTAACAACCCCCCAATAGAGGCTAGTACGATTCAATTCAACATTTTGTTCATTTGGGTTTGATTGTGTCATAAATAGCCTCCGTGGTTTAGTTTATAATAAAGTTTATCGCTGTATGAACTGCATTGCTGATATTGATCCCAAGAAAAAAAACCGTAGGTACAGCTAGCCCGTGAACGGCCAACCATCTAACTGTAAAAATTGGATAGGTTCTATCTATAGTCATTAATACCTCTCTAAAAAGATCTAGATCTAGTAAATTCATCGAGTTGCTCTAATGAATCGAAACGACCAGTTACTAATGGAACCTCTTGTCGGCTTTCTGTGAAATACTCATTTGGCCGAGGGCTCCCGAATACATCATAAGCTAAACCCGTACTGACAAATAACCACCTGCCAATGAATAGAGAAGTATAGTAATGCTATGGATAACCCAGTATCGAATACTAGTAATAATGTCAGCAAAAGCGCGTTCTCCCGTATTCCCAGACATGCTAAGCTCCCTATATTATTCTAAAATCAAGGGTAAATTGATCCCATGAAAGAAAGAGATCAGGAAATGGAAAACTACTGATATCTTCTACAATCCTTGCTTGATTGTCAATATGATACCAAGGGTATATTTGAAGTATACTAAGTATAGCTAGCCTGCTTCTAACATAGCAATATAATTTTGCTTAATATAGAAAGGGAGTAGGATCATTAGTGAAATTACTACACAATTGGTATTTATTTTATTTATAGGTGGGTAATTTCATTTTTACTTTTTGATAACAGAATATCTTTTTATTGTATAGTCCCTCTATGTTTGAGGATAACATTATTATCAGATATTCAATGCTAACTTTGTATCTATTTATTTCAACTCTTTTTTTCATAAATTGAGGTAATTGCCTGACAAAAATACGTATCAATCATTGTTTTTTTCATTGATTTCTTCCATGCTTACTATAATTCGTTATTTTGGTTTTTATTAATTTTGCTTATTTTCACCTCAGTCTTATTCATCGGGTTAAGCAGTATACAACTTATTTGAAATAAAAAAAACCTCAATAGGAATTGAGATTCCGAGTCAATTTGAGGTACTATGTAGATTAGCTATTAATCCTTACCCATTCTTTTGAATTAAAAAAAATATGATTGAAGTTTTGTTATCCGGAATTGTGTTAGGTCTAATTCCTATAACTTGGCTGGATTATTTGTAACTGCATATTTACAGTACCGACGCGGCGATAAATTGGATATTTGATTTAGAACCATATTCTAAACGGGCCTCCTACTGATTCTGAGGGATCAGATCTTATTAGCTTTTTCAGTCTAAGTGAAAAGAGATCGATCAGAAAAATAAAAAAAAAGCAGGATCACGCTCTGTAGGATTTGAACCTACGACATCAGGTTTTGGAGACCTGCGTTCTACCAACTGAACTAAGAGCGCTTTTTCTTTTTTTTGAAAGAAAAAGAAGGGTCTGCATGTGGTATACCCCAATCACTTATTTGATTAGGGTGTTTCATCGAATAACTATCACTCGACTTTTTATCTATTTCTTTTCTTTTATAGGAGAAAAGGTAGGGATGACAGGATTTGAACCTGCGACATTTTGTACCCAAAACAAACGCGCTACCAAGCTGCGCTACATCCCTTTTAATCTAATCGTGAGTATTTTTATTCAATATTTTATATTAAATAAAATTTCTTTTGTTTTCCACATTTATCTGCCTTGGTTCCCACGTGAATAGACTGTATACACGGAAGATATCATCTATAAGATGTCTATTTATTGACAGTACTTGATTACTATCACATGTTCTGTTCAAAAAAAAATCTGTGCAAATATTTGCAGTTACTCGTAAACTACGGGTGTAGTTGACCAGATGATATATCTATCATTCTTGAGAAGGAGAACTTACGAACAATGCAGATATAAAAACATATCTTTCCACAGCGCCTGTGTTAGCTACTTTATGTTTGGGATTTTTAGCCGGTTATTAATTGAGATAAATCGTTTTTTCCCAGATGCCCTGACTTTTCCCTTTTTTTGACTTTCATTTTCCTCTCCTGCGAACCCGAAGAAAAAATGATGTTAGATTCATTTCCTTTTCTTCTTGGATAAAGAAAATAAATTAGATTCAATCTCTTTAGATTTCAAGGGGAGGGTGAAGTTAGGATAACCTAAAAGTAAAAATCTAGATCCAAAAGTTCTTCATAAACTACTTTAAAATCTTAATTAAAGATTTTATTACTTAATTAATTCTCGTAATAAAATCTTTAATTATTTTTAGACAACTTCTATCCCTTTCTCTTTCTTCTCTTTTTTTTTTCAAAATTAAAAGAAAAGAAGTAGATACAATACCCAAAGTAAGTTATATGGCTAAGAGTGGAAATGTAAGAGTAAACAATTACTTTAGAATGTACTAGTTGTACCCAAGATAGTGTTGAAAAAAAAATCAACGGGTATTTCAAGATATACGACTCGAAAAAATCGCCGCAATTACTCCTCATCGATTGGAATTAAAGAAATTTTGTCCTTATTGTTACAAGCATACCATTCATGGAGAAATCAAAAAATAGATTGAATTTCACATTTGTACCCGGAAATCAAAATATATCAAAGATATTTATTTCTTTATCTTTGTATATTAACAAAATATGTCACTGTCAATATTTCTTTTCGAAATATTTTGAAATAAACATAAATAGTATTTGAAAGGTTCATAAAAACAAAACTATGAATAAAATGAAGCCATCTTTTCGGAATACATATAAGCCATATTTTAAAAATAGATCTAAGTTTAGAAATAGATCTAAGTTTAGAAATAGATCTAAGTTTAGAAATAGATCTAAATCATCTTTTCGGAATGCATCTAAACGATTTTCTGCAAATCAGCAGTCTTTTCGAAAACGTTTATCGCCAATTCAGCCTGGAGAGCAAATGGATTATAAAAATATTAGCTTAATTAGTCGCATTTATTAGCGAGCAGGGAAAAATACTATCTCGTCGAAGGAATCGATTAACATTGAAAAAACAATGCTTAATAGCTAGGGCTATTAAACAAGCTCGTATTCTATCTTTGATACCCTTTCTTTCTTTAAATTCAAAAGTAATTAGAGCCTAAGACTCCTCCATTTAATGGGAGCTGGGATATCTAACAAAGATAGCGCAGATTTTGTTCTATTTCTATCAAAAAAATGGATAATTTCATTATCCCTAATTTTCGTATTGTCTTTAGTTCCCCGGAGAATTTCCCCGGGAGATTCGGTTTTACTATTTCATAACACAAGAATATTTTTGAACATCATAGAGAAGCAATTATTATTTAATACAGCTATTTGTGCAAGTGTTCTACGATTTGTAAGCAACTGCTTTTTGTATAAAAATTGTATGAATTTATTATAGGAGAATCCATTAGCACGGGATGCTGCATTAATCCGAGTAATCCACAAACGACGAAAATCTCTTTTCCGCTTAATTCTATCTCGGTGAGCGGAAACTAAAGCTCTCATTTTCTGTTGGTTAGCAGCCCTAAAAAGTTTTGAATGGGCTCCCCGAGAGCCTGATACAAATGCAAGAATCTTTTTTCGACGTTTTTTTGCGATATGCCCACGTTTAACTCTGGTCATTGAAGTTGATTCTTCATAAATGACTAATCTATTTTTAGATCAATCACTTTTTTTTAGATTAGAATAAAACTGATTTTTCTAATGTATAAAATATAGATTCCAATGGCTTTTGCTACTCTAACCTTCCCAACCATAATTCTTTCAGTTAGGCACCTTCCAAGTAGGCAGGGGATTGGACCTTGCATTTAAGTAATGCAAAAAAATATGCATATATATATCTTTTTTTCTTTTTCTTTTATTATGGATTTCTTCGTTCTATGGTTATTTCTCTAACGGTAAGGTCCTCTCTATACGCCGGAGCCCTAAGATATCAGATGAGTATTTGGTAACTTGTATAATTTACCATCTCTAGCTCTACTCTTCCCCCCGAATTATAAAAACTCTCAAGATTTATAGATACAGTAACGACATGTATTTGTAAGAGTTCGCAAGGTAGCTGACCTTTTGTCCGTTCTCGCAGCAATATAAAACATAATCTTTATGTTTTTTCAATTTGCATTTTTTCCTCGCTCAATGGATTGATGACCATTCGCTACAATGAGGAAGTGCTTTCATCCCACTTTAGGTGATTGGATTTGCATCAATTTAAACCATAAATTTCATTTTCCCCGGTACAAGGGAACTGATAGATCTGTACTTTTTAACAGAAGAAAACTTTTGTTAGAGCAATTTCCTGGTCCGTTTCAGCTTCTGATCCAAACGAGTCGCACATACACCCTCGCACATACTCCTTTACGCTGAGGGCATCCTCGAAGAGCAGGAGATTTTGTTCTATTTGCTATTGGCTGTCTCGCGGTTCTAATAAGTTGTTGAATAGTCGCGCACTTTGAATTCTATTTTCAATTAAGTGAATGGTTTAGGTGATTCTTAACCATAAGAGGATCTATAGATCTAACGTACTTTTATACGTACCTATAATAGTAGTAGGACTAGCCATTATTTCTTTTATTATAATGTCTATTTATAAAATTGAGGAAATCATATAGTCTACACGTTACGATTATTAATATAATATGTGGACTATCTTTCAAATTCAAAAATATTCTTTTGTTACAATCAATATTCTAGCATTTTTTCTCTTTCTTTAACGACAAGAGTCTTTAAGATTCATTCTTCTTTAAAAATGAGGAATTTAACAATGAAATCAAAGAATAATTGAACAAATATGAAGTTATGGTAAGTGGCACTCGTCTGGGAAGCGAAATAGCAGTGCGAGCCATTTATCAAAGTGGTATAAAAAAATGATATATAATATATAAGATATATCATTTAATGAAAAAAAAGATAAAACTATATAAGCAAAAAGATGATCTATATAGGAAGGATAAGATCCTGATCTATAGTATCAAATTTAACAACTAAAATGGTAGAAAGAATATGATTCTATATATATAGAAGGGATAATATTCTTACCTATAGTATCAAATTTAACAAATAAAATACTAGAAAGAATATGATTCTATATATAGGAGGGGGAAGATGATTATATATAGGAAGGAAAAATTATGTCATATGTAATGAGCTTGAATTTAACAAGCATCCCTAAAGTTCCATATCTCGCGGATAATCTAGCGGATAAGAAAAAACAAAAACAAAAAGAAGAACAACAACAAGAACAAGAAGAAGAACAAGAACAAGAAGAAGAACAAGAACAAGAAGAAGAACAAGAACAAGAAGAAGAACAAGAACAAGAAGAAGAACAAGAAGAAGAACAAGAACAAGAACAAGAAGAATACCCGAACCCAGAAGAAGAAAAACCCGAACCCAGAAGAAGAAAAAAAAAAAAAAAAAAAAAAGAAAAACCAGAAGAAGATGAAATTTGGGTGGAATTATATTACAGACTCTTTTTTGGAAGATATCTTTTTTAGGTAGAGCGCTAGAAAAACAACCTGCTGACCAAATAATGAAAAGCATGATTTATTTAAATCAAGAAGATCAAACAAAAGATTTCATGTTTTTTATTTCCTGTCGAGGTGGAGGAATGCTACAGGGAGTAGCTGTTTATGATGTTATGCAATTCGTAACAGGGGATGTATTTACATCAGGCTACGGGTTAAATGCTTCAATGGGAGCTTTCCTTCTACACGGGGGGGAGCTTGGTAAACGGGTATTAAGCATAAACGGTCGCATGATGATTCATCAACCTCATATGTCTCCTTATGATCGTCGTCGCCACGTTGAATCCGGCTCCGATGCAGAGTTTATTAGCCGATTGCGGACGTATATTTTGAATACTTATATAGAAAGGACAAGGCAAGATCCCGAACTAATTGAAAGTCTCTTAGAAAGAGATATTTTTCTGAATTCAGAGGAATCAAAAGCAGTTTATCTTATCGACGAAATAGGCGTAGAAGGAATGGGACTGGATTTAAAAATCTATCGCTTTTTTATGCCAATCATGATAACCATTTGATGGGTTATAGCAATCATGAAAATGGGTTATGACAATTATGAAAATTTTCATCATGGTCGTGTTTTATGGCCTCGGGGGGTACAGCAGGCCAATAGCTTTTGCGAAGGGAAAAAAAGCAGGAGACAATAGCTTCTGGGGAGGGAATAGCTTACGCAATTAATGCAAGTTCAAGGTTTTCATCTTCTCAGGAGGAAGTTTTATCTCCTAAATAGTTACTTTTATCTAAGTAGGAGATTTATTCCATGATCTACACAATCGTCTACACGATCTTGTACGTACACAGCTATGGCTGGTTGCTTTAGTAAGTTACTAAAGCAACCAGCCATAGCTGTGTAAGCCTATTCCTAATAAATCAACACCTAAATAACATGTCCAAACTAGAATAAATCCTAGAGAAGCAACAATTGCCGATTTTTCTTCTTTCCAACCCCTGTTTATTCTAGTATGTAAATAAATTGCAAATAGAATCCAAGTTATGAATGACCAAGTCTCTTTTGGATCCCAGCTCCAATAAGATCCCCATGCTTCGTTGGCCCATACTGCCCCGGAAAGTATACCTATAGTTAAAAGAGAAAATCCTAGACCAATGGAACGATAACTTAATTGGTCTAATTGGTTAATAAAGACCCATTTACGATAATTTCTAAATGAAAGGTAAAAAGTATGTTTCAATTCCTTTTTTTCTTGATCGTGTGAATACCAATTTTTATTGAAGAAAAAAGAATTATTCACATTAAGAAAAATCTTTTGATTTATTTGGGACGCAATGACCAACAAAGCTATGGATGATAGGGATCCACATAAAAGAGTTGCATAACTGAGTAATATCATACTTACATGCATCATTAACCAATGAGATTGTAAAGCGGGTACTAACATTGCAGATTGCTGCAATTTTATCCGGAAGACCTAAAGTAGCAAAACCATGAGTTAACATAGCACTTGGCGCGGTGATTGCACCTAACCACCAAGCATCCTGGCCCCGTAGTTCTATAACCTATATGAATCATGGAGGAAGTCCATGAAAGGAACATGAATGACTCATACAAATTACTTAACGGTAAATGTCCCGAATAGAGCGAACGGGCAACTAATACTCCCGTTATACAAATACACGTCACTATCATGCCCTTTCCTCCTGAATTACTTAGTTCTTCACTTTTATAAACTAAGGTTCCCCCAATAAATAAGAGTGATCACAAAAGTAAGAGAAAAAGAGACATGAGCTGATATATGTTCTAGAGTTATAAATATCATATAAACCCATTTATTCTTTAATATAGGATTCGTTTCGTAAGAGAAGGATCAAATCTATTGATATGTAATCAATCATATTGACATAGATCGAACAATGATAGTAATTTACTATATATAGGTACTCCATAAGTAATAGATATATATCTCATTTTTTTTTTTTTGATTAGATAGACTTAGACAAATGTAGTGTAGAGGTACAAGCACGAGATTAGAAAAATTGATATCAAAGCTATATTTTTCCATCTATATTAATAAATGGAATTAAAATGAATGAATTTTCTTTTTTTTTGTATATACGTTCTCTGTTATAAACGCATCTTGATACTTTGTATCATATCTCAAACTCAAATCGAAAAAGATTTGATGGTTAAACTAATAGAATCAAAAGGAGCTTTCCTTTTTGTACATGAGATGTTCGTGTTCATCCTATATTCTTAAATAAATATAGGAGAATGCAAATCCTGCGGCCAGAATCTTATTTTCTTCTAAATATCTTATTCTAGAATGTATTTTTTTTTCTTTTTTTGCACTCAATGAGAATCTTGTATTTCATAAAAATTAGGTGCAATATAGTCTTTGCGCAAAGCCACCCAATCCAACTTTCTGGCATCAATATACGTTTTAGACATGGATGACTTTCATAAAATATTCCCAACATATCATAAGATTCCCGTTCCTGGAAATTAGCACCTTTCCAAATACATAGAACAGACGGGATTCTCGGATCTTCCCTTGGACAAGTACTTTTATACACACCTCTTCGGGTTCATCTGCATTATCCTTTATTATCGTAAGATGATATACACTAGCTAAGGAACCCCCTGGTGCTACATCATAAGCACACTGAGAACGGAGATAATTAAAACCATAAAACGTATAAAGCAACGGCTATAGAGACCCAATCTTCAGATTTGATTTGTAATGTTTCTGTGCCTTGGTAATCAAAACCCAAAGGTCTATGAGCTAACTTATGCTTGGCTAGCCAAGCAGATAATCGACCTTGCATTTGATTACTATTTATTGTCAAAGTATCTGTATAAAGATTTGACATTTCTCATGGAATTTTCAAACAAAATTGATTTCCTGCTCGTTACTTTTTACTAACGATTATTCATTCGCCAGCAAACTCTCGTATTTTCAAATGTTTCAAAGGGTATGATATCTCTGAAATCGATTCAGATGTTTTGGGAGTTATCTCTAAAGTCGATTCACGAGATTCATAAGATTTATGAAAAAACTTATCCTCCTTAGTTTCAATACGAATACTGGACCCAATATTAAACTTATGCTTTCTAGTGAAATACCTCTTTCCTTGTTGAAACTCGTTTCTATCTTCAGATATTTCTTGAGCTATTTTTTCACGAAGTTTTATTATAGCATCTATAATAGCTTCTGGTTTAGGAGGACAACACTGGCAAATAGATATCCACAGGAATTAACTTATCTACTCCGCGAACGGTACTATAAGAATCTGTACTAAACATTCCTCCTGTAATAGTACAGGCTCCCATAGCAATTACATATTTTGGTTCCGGCATTTGTTCATATAATCTCACTAAAGAAGGAGCCATTTTCATGGTCACAGTTCCGGCTGTTATAAGTAGGTCGGCTTGCCTAGGACTGGATCTTGGCA
Organism: Chamaecyparis obtusa; assembly: GCA_027943335.1. Lineage (NCBI taxonomy): Eukaryota > Viridiplantae > Streptophyta > Pinopsida > Cupressales > Cupressaceae > Chamaecyparis > Chamaecyparis obtusa. The sequence goes on along the minus strand of BSBK01003693.1, from coordinate 91,626 downwards.
CCAAACCGTAACGGTCAAAATCGAATCGCGAACCTATAATGAAGCAAATTCGATAAAACAACAACTAGTACCATAAAGGAGCGGCCATAGACTAGAAAGTCCTCGCCCAATTGGACAGATCGTTTAGAGTAGTGGAAATCACTGAATTTGGAGTTGCTTGATCAAGTAAAGATGATTCTATAGGATTTATCACCGGCTTTAGATTTAGAGAATTTTTCTACTCGCCTTTTATCATTCCAAAATTTGGGGGTTAAGACCATTCCAATGCTCCTTTTCTCCATGCATAAACTAAACCAACAATTAAGATAATCACGAAAATAAAAGCTTCTATAAATGTAAATAGACCTAAAATATCAAAACTCATAGCCCACGGATAGAGAAAGACTGTTTCCACATCAAAAACAACGAAAACTAAAGCAAACATATAATAGCGAATTCTAAATTGGATCCAGGTATCTCCCATTGGTTCTTATACCTGATTCATAACTAGTGGCTTTCCTCCGGCCCTTTACTTATTGGAGCCAAAACTTTTTGAAATTGAGAATGCCAGAATCGGAATAAGACTGGATATGGATAAATATATCCAAAAAGTATCATATTCAGAAAATAGAAACATAAATAGATGATTCCTGTTTATAATAAATCAAATTCTTCTATTTGCTGTATTGTCAATTTATTAATCGCTTCTCTCCCCTCCCAAATGGATTCATTATCATTTTTGATATTATCAATGTTTCGTCTGTGACTTAACACGGAAAATTAATAAAAGAATATTCTGTATTTAATAATCCTAATACAGGAAATGGTTCGAACCCGTGCAGTTTGGCAGACTTCACGTTAATTCGTGTTGTAACGTGTGAATATGGTTGATGTAAGGGAATTTTCTCTATTGAAATAAGGGAGCTTTCAGGGTCGTTTTTTCTAACGATGTAATGTGTGCTAGCAAATTAAAAAGACAACCGAGTTCGATTATAATCGATAGGTACCGATCCACCCGTGGAACATATGGAATCTTTCATAAACAAAATAATTATGTATGTGCCCACATTCCGACACGATGTCCGATCTGTTGTTCTCTATAACAGAGATATTGGGGAATAAGAGTCTGCTCTGGGTCGCAGTCGAAAGACTATTTATTCTAATTTGATTTAGAAAGAATCCCAAATTCTTTTTTCTTTTCGTATTTCCTCTTTACTTTTTCTTTAATGATTTTCTATGTAAGTCGTCGGTTCCACATTGAACCATAAAAAATTGGATGCGAGAAAGCACATAAGAGTTTTCTAATTGTATAGGGCTATACGGGCTCGAACCGTAGACCTTCTCGGTAGAACAGATCAAATTTCTTATTACCAAAATGATTTGAATTGTTCCAAGAACCCAACATGCATTTTTATTGCATTGGGCTCTTTCATTAACTGGTGGAAAAATCAGTTAGTCTGCCATTCTTTTCCGGAACAGATAATAAGATGGCTCCGTTTGCTTCAAACGAGAATTTTTCGGAAGCAATCCCAAAGTGCTTCAAAAAGGTTCCCTTGACGTAGGTCTGTCATGCTTAGACATAGATTCTCCAAATGGAGTCTCTCTCACCCAAAAAGAATAATATGAGACTTCATACACCTCAAAGTTCATAGAGCGAAAAGAATTCTTTTTTGAGATCCTCGTATTGTACTCATTATGTCTGACATTGAATGTCCCCGAGATTGACCATATCAACTAGATCTATAGTTCGAATCAGAACGAACTTCATCTTTGTCATGCTATTGTTCTCCTAATTCATAGAGTAAGACTCAAATCTATTTTATGAACCGAATGAACCAAAAAACTCTTCTGAAAACCATTGGCGCACGTGTAAACGAGGTGCTCTACCTAGCTGAGCTATAGCCCTTCACAGTTTAGTCTTGAAGATATACTAATAAAATAGATCACTTTCTGTCAAGACGGATGATATTGATTTAATCATTCGAATCCTAGTTAAGGGCATATTGTTTATATGTCTAATTATGCCTAAAATCTAGGTACGACTCTATCTAGGATAATAAATAACCTACTTAACTCAGTGGTTAGAGTATCGCTTTCATACGGCGAGAGTCATTGGTTCAAATCCAATAGTAGGTAAAACTTATTTGCTGCGATTGAGTAATAAATCGCAGCAAATAAGTTTTACTCCATTTTGAAAAAAAAAAAAAGAAATAAATTCTTTCCATTTAAATAATGATAATGAATCCATTTTTAGATCATTATCGAAGTTGAACTTTACAAAGAAAGAGATTACTAAGTAAATTGAAGTTATAACTCTAAATTATTATTGACTGATCAACTCATTACAGAGCAGTTGTGCTTTTTTAGGTTTTTTGCTAGTATTAGCAATTGGAATCAATATCCTATTTATTTTTATGAGAACCAATCCTTTTATTTTTGGGGTTTCCCGCACTTGTAGAAAAGAGGCAGGACGTATTGCTCAGATCATTGGCCCAGTACTAGATGTATCTTTCCCTCCAGGTAATATGCCTAGAATTTACAATTCCCTTGATAGTTAAGGATAACGATACAACTGGTCAACCAATAAGTGTGACTTGTGAGGTACAACAATTATTAGGAAATAATAAAGTTAGAGCTGTCGCTATGAGTGCTACAGACGGTTTGATGAGAGGAATGAAAGTAATTGATACAGGAGGGCCACTTAGTGTTCCAGTTGGTGAAACTACTCTCGGGAGAATTTTTAATGTTCTTGGGGAACCCGTTGATAACTTAGGTCCTGTAGATGCTCTCACAAGATCTCCTATTCATAGATCTGCTCCCGCCTTTACACAGTTGGATACCAAATTTTCAATCTTTGAAACAGGCATTAAAGTAGTGGATCTTTTAGCTCCTTATCGCCGTGGGGGGAAAATTGGATTATTCGGGGGAGCTGGAGTGGGTAAAACAGTGTTGATTATGGAATTAATCAACAACATTGCTAAGGCTCATGGAGGGGTTTCTGTGTTTGGTGGAGTAGGAGAACGTACCCGTGAAGGAAATGATCTTTACAAGGAAATGAAAGAATCGGGAGTCATTAATGAACAAAATATATCCGAATCCAAAGTAGCTCTGGTCTATGGTCAGATGAATGAACCACCAGGAGCTCGTATGAGAGTAGGTTTAACTGCTTTAACTATGGCTGAATATTTCCGAGATGTCAATAAACAAGATGTACTTCTATTTATTGACAATATCTTCCGCTTTGTCCAAGCAGGATCAGAGGTATCCGCATTATTAGGCAGAATGCCTTCCGCAGTGGGTTATCAGCCCACTCTTAGCACGGAAATGGGTTCTTTACAAGAGAGAATAACTTCTACGAAAGAAGGATCTATAACCTCCATTCAAGCAGTTTATGTACCTGCAGATGACTTGACTGATCCCGCTCCTGCTACAACATTTGCACATTTAGATGCTACTACTGTACTATCGAGAGGATTAGCTGCCAAAGGCATCTATCCAGCGGTAGATCGCTGGATTCCACGTCAACTATGCTCCAACCTTCGATCGTAGGCGAACAACATTATGAAACTGCGCAAGGAGTTAAACAAACTTTGCAACGTTATAAGGAACTTCAAGATATTATAGCTATTCTTGGATTAGATGAATTATCAGAAGATGATCGTTTACTTGTAGCAAGAGCAAGAAAAAATTGAACGGTTTTTTGTCACAACCCTTTTTTGTAGCAGAGGTATTCACCGGTTCCCCCGGTAAATATGTTAGTCTAATAGAGACAATTAGAGGTTTTCAAATGATCCTTTCCGGAGAATTAGATGGTCTACCCGAACAGTCTTTTTATTTGGTGGGTAACATTGATGAAGCTACCGCAAAGGCTATGAACTTAAAATAAAAAAAAAAAAAAAATGAACCTAAATCTTCGTGTACTCACTCCCAATCGAGTTGTTTGGATTCAGAAGTTCAAGAAATAATACTCGCTACCAATAGTGGTCAAATGGGTGTATTACCCAACCATATTGCAATGATAACAGCTTTGGATATAGGAGTCATGAAAATACGACTCAATGCCCAGTGGTCCACTATGGCTTTGATGGGTGGTTTTGCCAAGATAGACAATAATGAAATCACATTATTGGTAAATAATGCAGAAAGAGGTATTGATATTGATCTTCAAGAGGCTCAGGAAAATTTTAGATTAGCGAAAGCCGATCGTGCGCGAGCTGAAGGCAAGAGACAAGCAATCGAGGCTGATGTGGATCTCAAAAGAGCTAGAACACGACTAGAGGCTGCTGATGCAATTTTGTTGAGATAAAGAAAGATTTTGTTCTATTTGCTATTGGCTATCTCGCGTTTAGAATGTTGAATAGTCGGCACTTTGAATTAGATTTGAAATTGAATGAATTCAATATAATATTCTTATGTTAAAAAGTCTTTAACTGTCTGAGCCAATAACTAGGCACATTTCCACCTATGCCCATGCCGCCTGCTATTGCAATTTTTGATTTTTCATTTTCTTCTTCGCCTAAATAAATCTATGTTAATTTCACTATTAAATATAAAAGAAATTGGAATTGCGGAAGGTCAATCGACCTATGAAATTGAGTTGCATCATACATACATAACATGATACAATATCACTTGAAGAAAAGACTTTTTGACAATAGAGGCTACAAAAATGAGTATTTTGTACTTTCTTTTGAATACAAAAGTGATTTCTTTACGTTCGACACCCAGGTCGAGTAGACCTCGTTTCTTGTAAGAGCTATTAACCAATAAATCATAGGGAGGGACTTATTTATGTCACCAAAAACAGAGACTAAAGCAAGTGTCGGATTCAAGCGGGTGTTAAAGATTACAGATTAACTTATTATACTCCGGAATATCAGACGAAGATACTGATATCTTGGCAGCATTCCGAGTCACTCCTCAACCTGGAGTGCCCCCCGAAGAAGCGGGGGCAGCAGTAGCTGCTGAATCTTCCACTGGTACGTGGACCACTGTTTGGACCGATGGACTTACCAGTCTTGATCGCTACAAGGGGCGATGCTATGATATTGAACCCGTTCCTGGAGAGGAAACTCAATTTATTGCCTATGTAGCTTACCCTTTAGATCTTTTTGAAGAAGGCTCTGTGACTAACCTGTTTACTTCTATTGTAGGTAATGTATTTGGATTCAAAGCTTTACGGGCTCTACGTCTGGAAGATTTACGAATTCCTCCTGCTTATTCAAAAACTTTTCAAGGCCCACCACATGGTATTCAAGTAGAAAGAGATAAATTAAACAAATATGGTCGTCCTTTGTTGGGATGTACTATCAAACCAAAATTGGGTCTATCTGCCAAGAATTATGGTAGAGCGGTTTATGAATGTCTCCGTGGTGGACTTGATTTTACAAGGATGATGAAAACGTGAATTCCCAACCATTTATGCGCTGGAGAGATCGTTCTTGCTTTTGTGCAGAAGCACTTTATAAAGCTCAGGCTGAGGACGGGTGAGATTAAAGGGACATTACCTGAATGCGACTGCAGGGACATGTGAAGAAATGATGAAAAGAGCAGTATTCGCCAGAGAATTGGGAGTTCCTATAGTCATGCATGACTATCTGACTGGAGGTTTTACGGCAAATACTTCGTTGGCTCATTATTGCCGAGATAACGGCCTACTTCTTCACATTCACCGCGCAATGCCACGCAGTTATGACCGACAAAGAAATCATGGTATGCACTTCCGTGTACTGGCTAAAGCACTACGTATGTCTGGTGGAGATCATATTCATGCTGGTACTGTAGTAGGTAAACTTGAAGGAGAACGAGAAGTAACTTTGGGTTTTGTTGATCTATTGCGTGATGATTTTATTGAAAAAGACCGAAGTCGCGGTATTATTTCACTCAGGATTGGGTCTCTATGCCCGGGTGTTCTGCCTGTAGCTTCAGGAGGTATTCACGTTTGGCATATGCCTGCTCTGACCGAGATCTTTGGAGATGATTCCGTATTACAGTTTGGTGGAGGGACTTTGGGGCACCCCCTTGGGGAAATGCACCTGGTGCGGTGCTAATCGGGTCGCTTTAGAAGCTTGTGTACAAGCTCGTAATGAAGGACGTGATCTTGCGCGTGAAGGTAATCAAGTGATCCGCGAAGCTACTAAATGGAGTCCTGAACTAGCTGCCGCTTGTGAAATATGGAAGGAAATCAAATTTGAATTTGATACGATTGATCGCTTGTAATCGAGTGACTTTCGTCTGTTTGGTCCCTTAATCGAAGCGAACTCGGCCCAATCTTTTCTTTAAGATTGAGCCGAATACCGAATGGATGGGAATAGATAATTCGGCTAGAGGTAAGGTATTGACCTATTTTCTAATAGAGAAATCTATTTTCCTGGATTACTCGATGGGTCGGTGGATCGGTAGATCCAGGCCCGGGGGGCAAGGGCTATTCTAGCTCGCACCCAAAGTGCGCTAAAGTATGATGGTTTGTATTTGTGTCTGTTAAAAGTGTACATTAATAATATATAGAAAAAATATAGGAAAATGTGTGAAGAAGACAAAGATTCTGAGAAAATGTGTGAAGAAGACAAAGATTCTGAGAAAATGTGTGAAGAAGACAAGATTCTGAACATATCAACGAAACAAAACCCGTAGAACACAGATTGAAAACGGAACGTTTTAAAACATTTGTGGTTATGTGCGAGAATTGTGAGACCTTTATATATAAGAAACTTTTTTAGAACAAAAGGGTGTTTGTGAGGAATGCGGGGCAACGCTACAGATGACTAGTTCAGAACGAATTGAATTATTAATTGATAATGGCACTTGGTGGCCTAGGACATGAATTTTTCTAGTATAGATGTTTTAGAGAAACAGCATACGACGTTTGACATTAAAATGGTTCAAAGGGTCTCAACTTTATTGTACAAAGTAATTTATGACAAATATTTTGACTTGAGTTTTTTCACGAAAAAAAATGGATTGAAAACATTAGTAAGATACAATATTACTCTTGTTAATATCGTTAAGGTTGTATTAGGAAAGAAATTCATAAAATATTTGAATTTGAATTCAAAGGAAACTATTAAGATACTACAAAATATTCTTGATACAGGTTTGAAAACAGTTCAATTTGTACTTTTGAAATACATAAAAAAATAACAGATGAATTGCAGCGGTTTGCGCTTTTAGATACAGATACAGAAACAGCATTGAAAGATGAACAACAACTTATTCGGTTTATGCATATTTTAAATAGAGATACATCATTTGAAAATGATGAACTTATATCTCTTTTGTCAATAGATGTTGTGAAAGAATTTATAGATGCAGCATTTGATGAAAATGATCAACCTATAAATTCTTTTTTGCTATAACAAAAAATTATATTCAACCTATACAAACTGTAATTGATTTGCTTCAACTTCAAAATTGCCTAAATTTGAGCTTACTAATTAAATTAAATAAACAATTATCCAACTTAAAAGAACAATACTATCACAAGATAAGTTCTTGAAAGTAGCGGCGGTAAACTTAGTGAAAATGGAACTTTCTTTTCCGGAAGAGAAAAGAAAAGCAAGGAAAGAAAAAAACGATTTCCTTTTTATCCAGGAAATGATCCAGAGACAAATTACTTTTTATGGCTGCGAAAACATATTGCAATCTGCTTGATGGAAAAATATTTGGTATTGACAAAATTCAAAGATTGGTTTAAAATGAATTGTTGTGGTTTACTCAAAGGAGAAGAATTCTATCGATTCGGTTCCAATATTCTAGTAGAATACGTGAAAAAACAAGATCGCTATGAGTGTTATAATATTATTGATCATATCATGCATGATGATTTTTTATATAGTGAAACACGTGTTGAATTATTTAGGACAAATAGAAAATATATATAATAACGAAAAAATTGTGACAATAATTTATTCTTGTGTACTGAAGATACTGAGTTAATTTATCTCTATTTACTAGAGATAATGAAAAACTTTGCTACATTAGCACTAGATAGCAAAGAAAAATTTTGTAAGAAAAAGAAAGAAGAAGAAGAAAGTGATATAGAAGATTACTGAAGATACTGAGGATATTGAAGAAGAATATCCTTTAACTTATGATTCTTTAACTAAAGAGGAAAAAGAATATGTTGACGCTGGCGTAAACCTAGTTAAAAAAACACTTCTTAAGCTAAGAAAACGAGGAATTTCTAGAACAGAAACCGAAGAACAGTGTTATGATGATTATAATACTTCCTATCAAAAAGAAACAGGTTTACCCGACGCTATTCAAACAGGCATAGGTAAAATAAATGGTCTTCCTGTCGCACTCGGGGTTATGGATTTTCAGTTCATGGGAGGCAGTATGGGATCGGTAGTGGGCGAAAAAATAACTCGTTTAATACAGTATGCTACTGAGCATCTTCTTCCAGTAATTCTCGTATGTGCTTCTGGCGGAGCGCGTATGCAAGAAGGAAGTTTTAGTTTAATGCAATGAATAAGATAGCTGCTGTGTTGCATACACATCAAAAGGAGAAAAATTTGCTATATATTTCAGTTCTTACATCTCCTACGACTGGTGGAGTCACTGCTAGCTTTGGTATGTTGGCTAATGTCACGATTGTCGAGCCAAATGCATACATTGCATTTGCGGGTAAAAGAGTTATTGAACAGACATTAAACCAGATAGTAGATGACGAAGATCAAATATCTGATTCTTTATTTGATTTTGGAATGTTTGATAGCATGGTTCCACGAGCTCTTTTAAAAAATGTTGTCAGCGAAATAATTGAATATACATGCCGACTGGGTTATAAATAATAAGAAGGTGACATGTAGGATAAAATGAATATGTAATGGTTGAATGATAAATATGTCAAAGGGTCTAAAAATAAACTTATATAAGCTAAGAATCTAAATAAACTTATATACAATATAAGAATCTAAATAACTTTATATTACAATAGTAACAGAGCTGAAAAGTTAGGAAATTAAGGTAAAAAGAGAAAAACAGAAAGAAATTTTCATTGTTTTATATTATTTGAAATATTTCTCTTGTTCCATATTATTCTCAAAACAATGACACTTTTTCTTTTTTTGTTAGATGTTCGATTTGTATCTAACAAATATGGTTATGAATCACCAAAACCAGTCATGCCAATATTCAGTAACATATAAACAATGAAAAAAGTAAATATGTTGAAAATCTTCATCTTAATATAGCCTTCCATTCTATAATTAGATGGCTATCGGGCCCATAAAAAAGGGCCCTCCATTAGTTAGTCATGAGTCCTTTTCTGGTCCTCTAACCTCGTCGGATTGAAACTTTCTGTTATATGCCATTACATAATGCTATGTAATGGCGTATAACAGAAAAATTATTGTTATTAGACGGTTCAAACCGTCTATGGAGTATTGGGGTCTATGATTACATGATTACAAATATGAATTGAACATAATTCAATTCATTCAATAGTTTTGAATATGAAATCTAACGGACTATGTGGATATTCGCATTGAATATAATTCATTCAAGAGTTTGAATATGAATCTAACATTTTTATATTATTATTGAATATGGTAGAAAGAGATTCTCTCTCTATTCTATACTATATTATAGAGAGAAGTGATAATATTTGGATCTATAGTATCAAATTTCAAAAATAAAATGGTCGAAATGGTAGAAAGAATATAATTCTATATATTAATAAGGGATGGATACAATCTTTTTGTATAGTATCAAATTGAACAAATAATACTCAATTTCAAAATAAAATGGTATAAATAATATACGTATAAATGATATGATTATGTATAAATCAAAATAATATACGTATAAATGATATGATCATGTATAAATGATATGATTCTGTATAAATGATATGATTATGTATAAATCAAAATAATATACGTATAAATGATATGATCATGTATAAATGATATGATTATGTATAAATAGAAATAATATACGTATAAATGATATGATCATGTATAAATGATATGATTCTGTATAAATGATATGATTATGTATAAATAGAAATAATATACGTATAAATGATATGATCATGTATAAATGATATGATTCTGTATAAATGATATGATTATGTATAAATCAAAATAATATACGTATAAATGATATGATCATGTATAAATGATATGATTATGTATAAATAGAAATAATATACGTATAATGATATGATCATGTATAAATGATATGATTCTGTATAAATGATATGATTATGTTATAAATCAAAATAATATACGTATAAATGATATGATCATGTATAAATGATATGATCATGTATAAATAGAAATAATATATGTATAAATGATATGATTATGTATAAATAGAAATAATATGATTCTATATATATAGATATATAATATTCTGATCTATAGTCTCAAATTGAACAATATATAAATAGTAGAAAGAATATGATTCTTATAAATATAAATAGGAGGGGGAAGATGATTATATATACTAGAAGGAAAAAATTATGTCATATGTCATGAGCTTGAACTTAACAAGCATCCTTAAAGTTCCATATCTCGGGGATGATCTAGCGGATGAGAAAAAACAAGAAGAAGAAGAACAAAAAGAACAACAACAAGAACAACAACAACAAGAACAACAACAAGAAGAAGAAGAACAAGAAGTAATAACAATAATTCAAATCAAAAATCAAAATTAAATAAAGGAGGTATTTAATATGATTACAGAACTATACTATAAATTAAGTACCGTGGATTCAGAGGTCTGCTCCAGTTCTACTATTTGGCGTTTATTATGGCTTTTTATCAACGTTGCCAATTGGTCCAGCTCAAATGTATTATGTCCGAGCGATGTTGATTCAAAACAAGTCGTCGACAACAGGAAAATTGTCCCTACGGAAAATTGATCCTTGGGTGTTCTTTTGTGGCACAACTCGTGGTCTTCTCATCCATTTATCTTGGCCCTATTTATGCGAGCATTTGGAACCTCACGTAATGACAATCATGCTTGTTCCCGTTCTATTATTTCTTATTTTTCAAACAAGTTTGATTCGGAAATACCCTTGGATTCAAAATCCGGCAATAGAGTTTTTGATTGGAGTCGCTTTACAGCTGCTGAACCCGGCCCTTTTCGGTAAATCTGTGTATACTCGTTAACCAATATGATGCTATTCAGGTATAGTGGAAGCTATATATTTCTGCTGAGTACCGCAGCCGGATGGTTGAGCGGACAAATTCTTTTTGTCAAAATGACGAAAATTTTTTGTTCACGCGTAGAAAATGATGTTCCCTTAAAAGCGAATCGAAAACGGGAACTTTTCGCCTTCAGTTTTCAAATTATTTTTTTCGCTTATGCCATGCTCACATGCTACGGGAGGAATCCTTCTTTCATCGCTACTAAGTGGAATGATTCAAGATCGTTCATTCAGGGTCCTCGAGAAGAGTTAGAAGAGGTATCGCTAGATTTATCCGATAAGAAAAAATCTTTTAGGGAAGGTTTCAAAATACCTAAGAAAAAAAAAAGGCATAAGTCTCAAACTAAAGCTGCTATTAATATGAAAAAAAATCAAGTAATAAGCCGCCCATTCCTCTGTCTCCTTCTTATAGAACATTAGTGAGAATTCTATCTTTAGAAGATCTCAAAATGGATACTGAGACAGATTCGACTTTTAGCATCTTTTCTAATAAAAAGATGGCCATTAATCTTTTTTGATTCTAATCGGTTTAACCAACCCCTACGATACGATAGTATAGGGGATTTTATTCTTCGTGGCCCTGTGAAGAGCCAAGTTGCTGATATTTCTTCGATGTTTGTCTCAGTGATGGCGATGAAAGAATTTCTTTCACAGCTCCCGCCAAGTATGTCTTTCTTTGCCAAAATGGCAAACTTGGGCGATCAAAGTCTTGATTCAAATCAGGATACCTTGATGAATGGATAGTGAGAAATCGGAGAGGAAATCTTATTTAGGCGAAGAGCTTGAAAATAGGGTGAGAGCTCTAAGCAATGGATCTCCTATTGTAGATATTCTTGAAAAAAAAATGAGATTTTCTCGAACAAAAGAAGGAAGTACCTTTCAGAAGTTCATGATCCTTTTACTCAGCGGGCCATTCCGTGGGTCGATGAATCAATTTAAATCACCTTGATGATCCATTCAGAGGATATTTGAAAGAGCAAAATATTTGAAAGAGCAAAAAAAAAAACTGTCGCAATGTAAGAACCGTGATTCTACCAACCGGCCTTTTCGAATTTCCTTAATTCCACCAGAAAATAAAAATAGAATCGTTCAACCACGAATAAAAATGATTTCCAAATGGTGGATAGATGAAAATTCATATGTTCTTATTAGAGGAACAGAATAAAAAAAAATGGTTGGATGAATCTACTTTGGAAGATTTAAAGTCAAGATATGAGAAAATCTATCCTAAAAAATTTATCTTCATTGGAACATGTTTTCAAAACATTGGTCCCCGGCGCCTTTAAATGCAAGAATAGAAGAAGGTATTGCTTCTTGCGATAAAAAATTACTAACACATTATTTGTTGCATATTTTTCTTGAAACTACAGGTCTCAAGTGGAATTACTTCTTAGTGTTCTTCCTACCGAGCAGGCTTTGCTTTATGAGCGATTTTTTTTTATAAATTTGAAAGAATTCTCAAATTCTGAAGTCTCTATGGATATTAAGATATCGCAGAAGGATATTCTGAAAGATTTGGTAGAGATTTCAAAAGAGGGCCTGCCTTCTAAGAAGAAAACGTACTAAGAAGAAAAGAATAAGAACAATAAATCAAATTTTGATCAAGATTTATTGAAAAAAAACAATTTGATCAAGATATGAAAGATTTTACAAAATTTCTATGAACTTATCTTATTTATAATAAGTTTATGGAAAAGGAAAAAATCCGTGTTGATGATGATGACCTCGAATCCGAGATTTTAACAGGTTTATTGTTCCTAAATTGCCCTCCACCCTAATATCTGGAGTTCACGACCCTCTAGCTGTCAAAGATTGTCTCGAAACTCGTCCAAAAAAAGCTCGACAATTAATCATTATAAGGCCCTTTGACAAAATAAGAGTTACAAAAGAAGAAAAAAGACAAAAAAAAAGGATTCTTTCAACCTTTCAAAAACTTGAACAAGAAAGAACTCCTGAACAAGAAGAAACTCTTGAAGCGGACAAGGGGGGGGCGAAGAAGAAGATCTTGTATTTAAAGATATATATGTCTTTAGTTACCCCTATGAAGGGGATTTTCGTCGAGATTTAGTAAAGGGAGCTGTCCGTTTTCAACGACGAAAAGTTTCAGCGATCAACCATTGGATAGCGAGACCAGAGTCGATTCTTTTCGGGAGACTTAGATCAATGACTCAAAAGCCAGGGGGGATGACTACTCAAAAGTCACATCACAAACCTTTTCCTAAGAAGGAAGTCAAAGAGAAGACAAAAATGAAAAAAACTTCAAGATCTTTAAGAATGTACGAAAAATTTTTAGAGAGACGTGAAAGGAGAAAAGAAGAACGTCGCCGTCGAACACAGCAAACCTTCGACGGAGAAGTGATTCACTATGTCAGAGCTGCTCTCTTGTTCACTCATACGTATTTAAGGAAAAGATTGTATTTCCCTATTTTGATAATAGCTAAAAATATTGGTCGTACTTTATTATTTCAGTGTCCCCGAATGGAGCAGGATTGGTCCAACTTGCAAAAGGAAGCATATCTCAAATGTAATTATGATGGATATGAACTGACGGACCCGGATGTCCCGAAGAAGTTCATAAAAGATTATATCAAAGAGGGTATTCAAATCAAGATTGTATATCCTTTTCGCTTGAGACCTTGGTATGAATCTAACTCTACTGAGATTGACCAAAAAACAACTGGTTTCTTAACCATATATGGGACAGAATTGACTTACCTTTCGGTAATCCCCCAAAAGTGCCTTCTTTTTGGAAACCTATTCGCGAATGTATTTGGAATTACACGTCCGATCGGGCAAAACCTATTATCGAACCTATTCGCCAATTGATAATTATTATCAAACCTATTATCGAACCGATCCGCCAATTGATAAATAAGAAAATTAAGACAGAGATCAAGATAGATACTCGGACAGAAATCAGAATGATTCGGACTAAGCCTACGTCTAATATTAAATTTTCTTTAGAGGTCGTACAAGATGAAACCATCTTCAATCCAGATGGAAAAAAATTGGGATCTTCTAGATCCAGCTTATTGGACAACCACAATGAATGATCGAATCAACCAAATGAATGAAGAGTATCTCTTCAATCTAGATATTTATAATAAATTGAAAACTGATTTTAAACAGATAATGGATCAACCTTCTCCTGACATAAAATCTAGATTGAAAAAAGAGTGGACTCGAATCAAAATTTGGCGTTCGCTTTTCCAAAAGAAAACTATTCGATTCATTAGAAGAAATTGCCATATTTTATGAAAGTTATTCATTTTAGGGTGAAATTAATACTTATTGATCTCAAAATAAGTATGTTCAATATGATCGAATCCAATTGGAATTTTGCATGCAATTGAGTAGAAGTATTGAAGCAATTAAAAAAATATTCAATAGCAATGACCAATTAGCAAAAACGCCGAATCCAAATGCAAGGAAAAGAAATTTCCCAGGCATATGTATTTCACAAAATATGGCGAGAAATAAGAAATATGAAGGGATTCTATGCGAGGGATTTATTAGAATCAAGAACATCGTCTCCTTTTATAAAAAGAATGTTAAAGAATTTTTGCATTCGCAAGGGCTATTGGATTGCAAGCATCCTCGAGAGTTAACGGCTAACCATTGGAAGCAATGGTTAAAATGGTGTGCTGGCTATAGAATAGCCCCGCACAAAAAGAAAAGAAATAGTATTGGCAACCGGTTGGGATGGAGTGAATTTGCATCGTTTTTGGGAGAGAAGCGCTTTGCATCTTTTCTAACCCGACTCAAGAATCGGATCAAACGTCACAGATATGATCTTTTAGCGTATAGTTATCTGGATCATATGAAAGAGGATAATCACGGACCCGCAATTCAATATATACCGGAACCAGATTATCAAGCTATTACTAATTTTCAGAATCCCGGTTCTTGCAAGAAGAAGAAGAAGAAAATTCTTCCAAAAAGAAAATGTCGATTTTTTTCTCGGCAACTAAGGCAAAATATTACAAAAAAGTCGATATTACAAATGGCAATTCTGGTTGTTCCCAAATCTTAGAAAAAAAATCAAAATGCAAACAAACTTGGTGACGTTTTTCCCCCGGATATCATAAGAAGACAAATTGAACAAATGTGGGAATTTCGAGAGATTCAAGTACCAAAAGAGTTTGATGTTGATGCTTTTGTAATAGAAAGTCTTCGAAAGAAAGAAGAGGAAAGGCGAAGCAAACTCGCTGCCCTCGAAGAAATTAGGAAGCGCGCAGAAAGCGTAAAGAAGAAAGGCTCAAGACAAGAGAGGAACGGCGCAAAAAATTGGAGTCGGCAACTTCTCCAGAAGAAGTAAATAGATTGAGAAGGGCATTTAAAGGAGAAGATGACCAAAACAAGAAAAAGAGAATGCGGGAATCAAGGCAAAGATTTATCAAGCAACAGAGAGCTAGACAACTAGCAAAAATAGCTGCACAAAAAGCTGAACAGCTCAGAAGGGAAGAAAGGAGACGCAAATTGGAAGAATTACGTCGAAAAAATAAATATTCGAACAAAAAGAGGAGAGATCTTCTAGTTCGAGATTTCTATAATATTTATTATCCAAAAAAAAATATTGATAAAATCAATACAGAAAAAGAAGAAGTCCGAATAGCAATAAAGGAAATCATTTTGAAACAAGATGCTAAGAAAGCATCACAAGGTGATAGGAAGGCATGGGACCGAGTTAAATCAAAATTGGATGATGAAAAAAACAAAAACAAAAAAGTAAAAGTACCATCCGAAACCAAGACCAAACCCAAGAAAGCCGATAAACAAGTACAAGATCCCAGAATTGCCAGAACTGAATATCTGAAAGAACAGAAACGCTTTCAACGGGAGGCAAAACGTCTTGCAAGGGAGGCAGAATTAAAAGAGGAGATGAGACTCAGGGGAATGGACCCCGAAAAAGAATTGGTAAAAGAAAAATTAGCGTATCGAGAAATGGCCAAAAATATTCGTAGGTGGAGAACCAAATTCGAGCTCGAAAAACTGCCATTAGCTCGTTGGGCTTCCAAGTTCAAAAATGCGTCTCGTTTCTTTGATAAGAAAAAATTAGGCGACGATGCTGCTGTAGCCGACTTACTTTTCCCATATGCGGAAAATGGGGATCTTGACTTGGATTATTGGAAACTGTATTGTATCTCAAAAGTTGCTTCCCGAAAGAAAAATGATTTGCTTAGAGTTTTTGCCGAGGCAACCCGAAGATCTATGCCATTTGTACCGGGTACTTTAATGACCGATTCTTTGTATATAAAATTGCAAGTCTTTTCTTAAAACTAAAAAAGAAAAAAATTGATGTAAATCTTTTGATAGATCTCAACGACGAAGAAAAGTACATCGTATTGAGGATCTAAATGAAAAAAATTTCAAGTTCTTTCATTTTCGAAGATGTTTTTCTTCCAAGACGTCGTAGGAATTTCGAATTTTGAATCTTTGAATCTGAAAATCATTTAGATGAAAGTGTAAGATTCAATAGTAAAGAGATACCAAATGACCAAGGTCTGATGAAAAAAAGGCGAGCCTCTGATCGTCGATACAAGACAAAAGATAAGACGTTTTCTTTGGCCTCGTTATCGATTAGAAGATCTTATTTGCATGAATAGATTTTGGTGGAATACCAATAATGGTAGTCGATCTGTTATGTTGAGGGTACGTATGTATCCCAAAATAGATCATTGGGAACATATTCAAAATAGTTTGTATTTTATAAGACACAGTTTTATTTCGATAAAAGAGATTCTTCAAAATTTTGGAAATCATACCAAAAGTTTCTTGGGTACGAAACATTCGCCGGTTGCTGGACGAAATGAAGCTATAAATGAGGTAAAGCTCAAAAAGAAGACTCTTTTTGTAGCATAAGTTCATCTCTTCCTTCTGACCGCTCCCGTACAATGAGTTTCTTACGCTAGTTAGAAGAATAATAAGTTTGCTTAGAGATTCCATTATGGAATGGATAGGTTCCCTTTTCTCTAAACTGAGAGATTTTCTTATCAGACGGATGAGTTCGTTGAGAGATTTTCTTATCAGACGGATGAGTTCGTTGAGAGATTTTCTTATCAGACGGATGAGTTCGTTGAGAGATTTTCTTATCAGACGGATGAGTTCGTTGAGAGATTTTCTTATCAGACGGATGAGTTCGTTGAGAGATTTTCTTATCAAATCGATGAAAGAACTTTTCTCTAAACTGAGAGATTTTCTTATCAAATCGATGAGAGAACTTTTCTCTAAACTGAGAGATTTTCTTATCAAATCGATGAGAGAATTTTTTTCGAAACTTAGACTTGAACTTCAAAAAGTTCTAAATCCCCTTAAAAAGAAACTGAGAAAATTGATAGATCCGCTTAAGTTGGAAACTAAACTTATCAACTTTAGAAGTTTCCTAAGAAACCTTCTAAATGAAATCAGAGTGAAACTTATCAATTTTCTCAGTTTCCTAAGAGATATTATAGGCGGACTATTAGTTAAGCTAGAAAGACCTAGACCTTTAAGTCGTTGGGAGAAAACGCGTAACTTTTATAACAAATATATTCGTCCAATATGGTTTTTCTTAGAACTTTTTTCCTTATTTAGAAGATAAAAATTAGCCGCGATCTTGTTTACCATGGGATGGGTTTTGGAGCAGCAGGATTTGAACCTAGGACCTCCACCATCCCCAGGTGGCACGCTACCAAACTGCGTGCTACTCCGTTATAACGACCAACATCGGATTTCTGTATCTATTTAACGTCGGATATTGAATAGAGAAAAAAAACTCTTTTTGCATTGACAATCTCGGAAAAATAGTCTAATATATCTAAATATTATATATATAAATATATTTAGATATATTAGAACAATACCAAGCCGCCATGGTGAAATTGGTAGACACGCTGCTCTTAGGAAGCAGTGCTAGAGCATCTCGGTTCGAATCCGAGTGGCGGCATTATTGTTAATAAGATACTATGGGTTAGTATCCCTTCCATATAATTTCCATAAAAGAATGTTTTCGTGAGAGAAATGACTCTGATATTCATATAATCATGGGGAAATTTGAAATAATTTCTATAATCATTTCAATCTCCCGTGAGAAAAAATCAACTATTAGTTATCGCTCAAATCCACAAATAGCATTCAAAATAATATGAATTTGAATGAATTTTGATCTTTTCCTTTTTCTATATGTCTCTATTTTGAGAATTCAAATCAAATTAGATAGATTGAATTATCTGAAATAGTTCGATCGAGAATTACTGAAATTGAAACTTATTATTTCTTGACCAAAGTGGTTCGACCCAAGTCTTCTAAATTTTTCTGACGACGTAGAGGTCGGGTAACCATTCAAGTACATCTCTTGCATTGGCAAACCCATGAATCTGCGCAAAAGTAAATTCAACTGACCATTTAGTACTAATTCCTCTTGCTTCTAGCGGGTTAGCATGAGCCATTCCTGTGATAGCTAAATCGGGTTGTAATTCGCGTATACGTCGTATTTGATTCGAATTATCCGGTTTCTCCACAATTCGTGGTATTGGTACACACATCTTTATACATGTATTTTGTAAAAGTGATAATTCAGCAGCTTGATATCGTTTATCCATATATGGAATGCCAATTTCATGAACAATCATTCCACATCTGATTAAGAATCTTGCTAGAGAGACTTCTAGTAGATTATCTCCCATGAAAAAGACAGATTTACCATGTACCAAATCAAGATAATCCTTTAAACCTTCCCATATTCGTTCCTCCCTTTCCTCCAAACCTTGGGGTTCAACACCAAATACAGGACAAATCTTTTCAATCCAAGCACGCGTTCCGTCTGGACCGATAGGAAAAGGAGCTCCAATTAATTGACATTTTTCGCGTCTTATCAAAGTTGTCGCTGTCCGACTCAAAAATGGGTGAACACCACAAACATAAACTCCATCACCCAATGATGGAAGATCGGTATATTTTTGAGCAGGTAACCAACCTGATACCTTGATGGATTGACGTTTTAATTCTAAATTGAGTTGAGAAGCGACGTTGGACGGCAAAGATCCAAAAAGAACTAAGGAAGGATGATTTGCATATTCAACCAATTCCTCTTTTTTTCTAGAATGAAAAGTCAAAAAATTTTGACTAGTTTCTTTCGTTCACGAACGGAGAATTCCGGTTCTGGACAACGATGTGCCATCGCAGCTAACACAGTATCTTCTCCTTGAGTAAAGGCATAATCGAGTCCATTCGCTCTTGCCACTAGAATTGGGATTCCAATTTCCCATTCTAGTTTGGGTGCCATACCTTCCAAATCCATTTGATTATCTCTGTAGTACAAGTACCTATCCATATGATCACGCTAGGGTCTCTATCTTTTCTTATTCGAATACAAAGCTTTTTTAATCCTTCATAATCATTCAATTGAGCCGATATATCTCCTTCTTCCATTTCTGCCATTGCATAGCGAGGTTCTGCAAAAATCATTACTCCAAGTGCATTTTGCAGAAAATAACCGCATGTCTTTGTACCCACAACTAAAAAGAAACTATCTTCGATCTTTTGATATAACCAAGATACACAGCTAATTGGACAAAAAGTATGATAATTACCTGTCTCACATTCGACAGTGAGAGTTTCATCAATTTTCACTGACATAAATGATTATAACTATGTTGATTAAATCGTCTGATTATAACTATGTTGATTAAATCGTCGTAAATCCAAGTAAATTTTCCTTATTATTTTGATGTTTCCCCTCATCAATAGGATTGAGATAAAGGTCAGAGAGTAGATTGAATAATTCCCGATCTGGAATCTCCTTTGGCACAATACCTTCTGGTTGGGACAATATTTGATCCGCTATGTCTAAATAATATTCACATACATAGTTAAGAGATGGTTCGGATCCAACCATTTCAAATAAGGTTTTCCCTTTGACCCTCGAAACTCGAATATCTTCAATAAGAGGTAAGACTTCTATTACGGGCATTGGGCAGGCTTCTACATATTGATTGATAAGATCTCTTTTAGATGTGCGATTTCCAACCAAACCTGCTAATCGCAGTGGATGTGTACGAGCTTTTTCCCTGATAGAAGCAGTAATACGATTAGCTGCAAATAATGCATCAAACCCATTATCTGTAATAATGAGACAGTAATCTGCATAGTTCAACGGAGCAGCAAAACCTCCGCAAACCACGTCACCCAATACATCAAATAATATTATATCATATTCGTAAAATGCATTTAATTCTTTTAACAATTTCACAGTCTCTCCTACCACATATCCCCCGCATCCAGCACCTGCAGGTGGCCCCCCAGCTTCCACACAATCTACCCCTCCATAACCTTTATGAATGACATCTTCGGACCAAATATCCTCATAATGATAATCTTTGGACTGCAAAGTATCTATAATTGTAGGTATCAAAAATCCTGTCAGAGTAAAAGTACTATCATGTTTGGGATCACATCCAATCTGTAACACTTTTTCACCACGTCTAGCTAGGGCAATTGAAATATTACAACTAGTGGTTGATTTACCGATTCCGCCTTTTCCATAAACTGCTATTTTCATCTTTTGATCTCCTTTTATTTCTTTTTTATCTTCCGAACTTGTTATTCGTTTTATCTAATTTTGAGTTGAACTTTGCCTTATTTATAAATTGAATTGTAGTTGTTTGACATTGTTTTTTTTTTTTTTTTAGCTTAGCTCCCTCACCCTCATTTTATCCTGAGTAAATGGAGGAAGCCAAGCAAAGAATCCTTCATTCCCAAATAAATTATCGTTATTTCAATCAATAAATTGAAATCACCAAAGAAATCTTATCATCGATTCAGTTTTTTCTTTTTTCATAATCAAATATTTTCTTCTTATATTTTGTTATATGTATGTAATAACATACATACACAAATGTATCGTCAACCACTCATCATTTGATTCATTATAGAAAATCACAATGAATTGAATCCGGTCGATTTTTTTACCGGGCGAACGACGGGGATCGAACCCGCGCGTGGTGGATTCACAATCCACTGCCTTGGAACCACTTGGCTACGTCCGCCCCAAACTAATTGGCAGTCTCTGTCTACGGTCATTCCATTTCAAGAATGGTTCTAAGCCCCGAAAATGAACTAATAATGAAACTATTATATTATTAGTTAATAACTTGTTGCAAGATTCAACAATCTTGTAATGCAACTCTCGAACAAGTTATTGACGTTTTGTTTATTGAAACAATAATAGTTTTGGATATTTAATTTAAGATCTGAGCCAATACTTATTATTAGATTAGATATTATGCATCCATGGCTGAATGGTAAAAGCACCCAACTCATAATTGGTAAGTCGCGGGTTCAATTCCTGCTGGATGCACAGTAAACAGTTATTGTGCTCTGCTCGCAATAACTTTAAATTAGACGGAAAAAGCAGTACCAGACCTTTCGGTTTTGGTACTGCTTTCTTTTTTGCTTTTCAAAGATTGAAAGACACTAACAATCCAGAGTAATTAGCCGTCTATAGAATTAGCTTCAACAGCAGCTAGATCCAGAGGGAAGTTGTGAGCGTTACGCTCGTGCATAACTTCCATACCAAGGTTAGCACGATTAATGATATCGGCCCAAGTGTTAATTACACGACCTTGACTGTCAACAACAGATTGGTTGAAATTGAATCCATTTAAGTTGAAAGCCATAGTGCTGATGCCCAAAGCAGTAAACCAGATACCTACTACTGGCCAAGCAGCTAAAAAGAAATGTAGAGAACGGGAGTTGTTGAAACTAGCATATTGGAAGATCAATCGGCCGAAATAACCGTGAGCAGCTACAATATTGTAGGTTTCTTCTTCCTGACCAAATTTGTAACCTGCATTAGCAGACTCATTTTCGGTAGTTTCCCTGATCAAACTCGAAGTTACCAAAGAACCATGCATAGCACTAAATAGAGAGCCGCCGAATACGCCAGCTACACCTAACATGTGAAATGGATGCATAAGAATATTGTGTTCAGCCTGGAATACAATCATGAAATTGAAAGTACCAGAGATTCCTAGAGGCATACCATCAGAGAAGCTTCCTTGACCAATAGGGTAAATCAAGAAAACAGCAGTAGCTGCTGCTACTGGAGCTGAATATGCAACAGCAATCCAAGGACGCATACCTAGACGGAAGCTAAGCTCCCACTCACGACCCATATAGCAAGCTACACCAAGTAGGAAGTGTAGAACGATTAGCTCATACGGACCACCGTTGTATAGCCATTCATCAACAGAAGCTGCTTCCCAGATGGGATAGAAATGCAGACCGATGGCTGCAGAGGTAGGAATAATAGCACCGGAAATAATATTGTTTCCATAAAGAAGAGAACCGGAAACAGGTTCACGAATACCATCAATATCTACTGGAGGAGCTGCAATGAAAGCGATAATGAATACAGAGGTTGCAGTCAATAGGGTAGGAATCATTAAGACACCAAACCATCCAATGTAAAGACGGTTTTCAGTGCTAGTGATCCAATCGCAAAAACGATTCCATAGGCTTGCGCTTTCGCGTCTTTCTAGAATTGCGGTCATGGTTATAACTTGGTTTATTTAATCATTAGAAGCTCCCAAGCATACACATAAGGCTTGTTATTCAACAGTATAATATGATTCATATCTGTATGTCAACCAATATTTTGACATCTTTATGAATATTCATAAAATTCATAGTATCCTCTTCCATAAACTATATCCACATATATTGAAATGCTTTTCAATACGTAGAGCGCATTAATACCGGTATTAATGCGCTCTATTAGCATTCTTTCTTTCTTTTCACTTCAAGGTAATCAATATTATTACCTTGAAGTGAAATGTGCTTAGAGAAAACTTTTTCGATGAGTAAGTAAGGATGATTCCCGAATAGTGGGATGTTACCTTTCTTGCTTGTTAAGCACAATGGATAACATTGAATTGGATTGGATCTAGAATAAGTAGACAAAAATACCTTTAGGTGCTAGATTCTGGTACTCTGGGTTGCCCGGGACTTGAACCCGGAGCTCATCGGATGGAGTGGATTATCTGCTCTTTTTAAGAAGAGCAAGAAATCTCTCCCCAAACCGTGCTTGCAATTTTCATTGCACACGGCTTTCTCCATGTATTGATTTGATCAATCATTTGGTTGGATTTCCGGGTGGAAAAGATCTATAGGATCATAAATTGATCCTGGCAATTGCTCAATAAGCATTTCATTGGTCAAAATCAGTTTTTGATTTGTTTATTCTGCATCTTTTGCCAGAAATTAGCCAGGGGGTTTATCTGGCTAATTTCTAAATTCCAAATTCGTTCTCTCTGTAAACGAGTTTTTGAAGAGGACGAAGAAATGAATTCTCTTTCTTTTGAAAACGATTTTGTAAAGAGTTCCGAACCTAATTGTTCTCGAATTACACGTATCGTACTTTTATGTTTACAGGCCAAAGTTTTAGCACATGAAAGTAAAAGTATATACTTTATATGATATAAACCATCTTGATTGATCGATCCACTGTAGTAATGAAAAAGATTTATCCAAATTCGATCGAATCGATCGAGGATATCATCATCTGATAGACTGGTCCAAGACAATTTACTAATTGGCCACCCTGAGATGTCACAAAACTTTTCTTTAGCCAAAGAAAAAAGAATTGATCTAATCGGAGCTGTTGAGTTTAATTCATTGGTAATCAGATCGGTAATGAATAAATCATCTAGCATTTTGGCTCTAACCACGAGAGGTCTCATTTTAACATGCATAAAAAAACCTAAAAAAGAAAAAGAAGTCTTGGATAATTCAAGACTGCATATCCTATACGGTTGAAACCAAAGATGAAAATAGTATTGCCAAAAATGAAACAGATGATATCTACATTTTTTCACTTGAAGGTGCGTACCCTTTAGAGCTATAAGGGATCTTTCTCCATATCTCACATAATGGATGAAAGAATCCTTTAGCAACCAGATCTTTTTTGTTGAAATTTTATGAGGAGGAAATAGAACAATATCTTTGATCTTTTTCTCAAAATGAGTTCGATCGGGAAAAGATCCATATAACAATGATTGTGAATTCAAAATTCGTTTAATAAGAGGAATTAAAAACGATTCGCATTCATACACATAAGAATTCCAAAGGAACAGGGAGAACCTCGTATTTTCTCTCTGTGTAATCAGAGCTTTCTGCAAATTTTCTCGATTAAAACTATTTTTCCATTCATGGAGAATCGATCGTAATAAATGCAAAGAAGGAACATCTCGGATCCAGCGACGAAAAATTCGAACCAAAATTTCCGGATGAATTGAGTAGGGCACTCGTAGATCTGATATATAATTGGAATGTGGTAATTTAGCCTCCATAAAAGGAAATATGCAATGGATGGATCGGAGACTATTCCATCCATCCATTCCTTTTATGAAATGTTTTGATCGCATTGCGAACGAAACTTCCAAGACAATTGTAAAACCTTCTAGTATCAATTGAAAAGAAGAATTCTTATTGTATTCAATCAATTTATTTGAATCGGAATTCCCCAATAAACTAATTGAATTATTCTGTTTACGTATCCGACGTATTGAACGTTTTACAGTTAGAAAACTCAAAAAATTAGAAACTAAAATTTCCGTTGGTTCGGAGGAACCAGATCTATCTAAATGATGATAATGAGCAATTGCGTAAAGATCTTCCCGAAAAAAAAGCGGATATAAAAAAAATTGTTGCCAAGATCGATGTTTGTTTGAATTTCTTTGGAATTCATCCATTTTTTAAAACCCCCGGAAACCTCTTGGATTATTAAAGATAATACATGGTGCGATCTAGTTGGAACATAATAGAAAATATCTATCAGATAGATAATTTTCTTCGCATAGATCTTCATTCGTCATGAGGAAGAACGAAAATTGATTATTTTGGCAGTCCGATCGCTCTCCTGACTCATGGAATAGAATTAAACATGGTCAGTACACTATTTCTCTTACACATTTGTTTTCGAGTACTTAGGACTCATTGTGAATGTAGAAAACCCTGATTTACTACAGGGAAAAACTTCCTTTATCGGTTACTAAAAGGCTTTTAACTTCCGATTAGTAAAGGGAATTCCTCGTTCAAATGAGGAACAGAAGCTCGTTCTTCTGGTTTTACTTATGATTCAAGCCATCCAGCTTTATCCATTGACTCACTTGACTTAATCACTCGCACTCTCGAATTTATTTGATTTTATTTCAAAAATCAATCCATTTGTTCAAATTATATATATATAATATATATGTAAATATATTTACATATATTATTAAAATTATGCATTGAATTCCTTGGATCAAATCCGCTTCTGATCAAAAAAGAAAGTCGAGATTCTTAGAACGACATGCTGCTTTTTCCATTTTATTGACTTTTCAGGATCAGTCGTAGTCTTACTAATTTTACCGATGGTATAGACGAATTGAGTAGTTCATCAAAACATGTAAAAGACCATAGGCGCACTTAAAAGCCGAGTACTCTACCATTGAGTTAGCAACCCTTATTTGGATAGATACAGTCGAAGTAGAATACGCAGTTACTTGATTGAATCGATATTTTAACAATCGTTCTGATTGAATGACAGAAATAGAACCTTTAAATAAATCATCAAAGATATATATAATAATCTAATCGAACTTTATCATTTCTTAATCAAATCAAGTGATCTTTACGGATCAGGTTATTTCTGATCCGTTGAACGAATTCAACCATTCAAAAAAGAAATGGCGGATTTATTATACTCAAAAAATATGCTATTGTCAATCAATGTTGAGAAGGATTGTTGGATTGGCACTACATTAAGATGAAAAATGATTAGAAATAGAAAGAGAAGACCATTAGAAATGGCAGTCAAAAAAGCACAAAACTTTGTATTTCATCCATTCGGTTCGTTCTCGGTCTAATCTTTTTCATTTCTTCTTCTTCCGTTTAATAGCCGTCATTTCTTCTTCTTCTTCTTCCGTTTAATAGCCGTCATTTCTTCTTCTTCTTCTTCTTCCGTTTAATAGCCGCTTAACAAAATTATTTATGTGCTTGCCTATATAAGATCGCAGGGGAAAAAAATACATGAAATGAAGATATAATAAGATAAATATAAATGGATAATAATAAAACAACCACGATACAAAATTGATATAATAACTCAATTTTATATGATCGAAAGCTAGGCGTAGACGCATTATTTAGAATGCCCTCCTTTTTAAGAAATTTAAAGCGCGTTTAAAATGATCAATTTTTGCAGAAAAATACCATGAACAGTTTCTGTAAGTTGAGTTCCTAATTTGAGAAAATATACAATAGCACTATAAATTAAACGAGTTTCATTCTTATTGATTGAACCCAATTCCTGAAGAGCTCTTCCCTTCGAGACTTAACGTCAAATTCGATAGGTAGCTCATTAATTTAATTTACATTAACCCTAGATTCTGCCCCTAACTGAAAAAAAGTTGATACCAAGCTCCATTATTAAAATATCTCTTTTGATAAATGTTGAGCTAAGAGCATCTTCGAGTCAAAATGGCGGATGTCATAATCGACAGAACTAATCATGTCGTTCAAGTCACACGTTGCTTTTTACCACATCGTTTTAGACGAATTTTTATCATACAGATAGATTTCTCATCCGATCCAAAATGGATATATAATTATGAATACACTCAATTTCTACAATATATTTTTTCTAATTATACAATAGATTTTTTTCTATTGTATATATAGAATGAATTGCTTTAGTGAGCTAGGTATTCAATGCTTCTTTAGCTGCGTACATTACTTCGACAGTAATGGTTTCAATCCCCTTTTGTCGTGCAAATTTTTCAGTATTTATTTCAACCTTTTCTCTGGCAAAACGAGGAATTTTACTTAATTCTAGTCGACTTTCAGGATTCCAAATTAGGCCTATATCCGTAGACAATGATTTGGATATTATTTCTTTAGTATCATGACCACCAAAAATATCTAGAAGATGGTCCTCCATACCCAGAGCAAATGAGTTATAAATTAGATCGGCTATTTGATTAGTACCTTCGTAACCTAAAAAAGGTCGGTATCCCAAAGGAAAGTTTTGTATATGAACTGGTGCAGAAATAACTCCACACGGAATATCAAGACGTTTACCAATATGACGTTCCATTTGAGTACCAAATATTGCAGATGGTTCCATGTGAGCGATCATATCTCCTACCTCAGCATGATCATCTGTGATCAGTATTTCATCGCAGAAACCTTGAATTTGCTCTTTGAACCATTCCGCATCGTGTTTGCAATAAGTACCTGCACAACTGACACGAATCCCCATTTCTCTTACAAGTATCTTAGTGATTGAAGCAGCATGAGTTGTATCACCAAAAACAACTGTTTCTTTACCCGTCAAATTCTGACAATCAATAGATCTTGAAAACCAAGCAGCTTGGGAAACAAATCGAGTTTGTCCGTCGATATAAGGTTCATAATCCACTCTTTTATTCGATGAACTAAGAGTCAACGTATTCACATTTTTTTGAATCTGGCGGATCCACTCCGCCATATCTACAGCTCCCATGGGAGCTATAGATATGTAAGGCATCCCATATTCTTTATTTAAATACACCGCTGTCATTAAGCCTACTTCACGATAAGGAATTAAATTGAACCAAGCTTTTGGCAAATTTTGAAGATCTTCTACAGATCCTCCTTCAGGAATTATTTGATTAATTTCGATGTCCAGATCTCGTAATAAACGTCTTAATTCACGACAATCGTGTTGATTATGAAAACCCAATGTAAAAATTCCAATTATATTGACAGAAGGCGCATCAGTTAGAAATTGATCCCATTTTTCTTGTCTATGACATCTATCTAAATAATATCGAACTACCTGTTCTAAAGTTCTATCCGCTGCTTGAATTTCATTGACTTGATAATGATCAACATCTGCAAAAATTACGTCGGAATGAGAAATTATGGATGCTCTATTCACAAAGTTATGTAAATCTTCTTGCAAAATACTAGAGGTACATGTAGGTGTCAATATGATAAGATCAGGATGTTCCTCCTGATCTTTCCGAAGAATATTATCCACAACTCTTTCTTGAGATCCACGTGCTAGTACGTGACGATCTACTATGCTAGCAGTTGCGGCAGTAAAATCTCTTTCGCGTTCTAACATAGAACGCATTACATTAAAATAATCATCTCCTAAAGGAGCATGCATAATAGCATGCACATTTTTGAAAGAACTAGCTACTCGTAGGGTTCCAATATGAGCAGGACCAGCATACATCCAATAGGCTAATTTCACTTTATCTCTATCTCAATTTGATCTGTATTCCCATCCTACACCGCAAAAATATCCCTTTCTTTATTTAGATCTTATTGAAATCATATTTCCGTTCTATAAATAGAGTCTTTTTTTTTTTTTATTTCCAATAATACTGTTCCACCTGGGACGGAAGGATTCGAACCTTCGAAATAACAGGACCAAAACCTGCTGCCTTACCGCTTGGCCACGCCCCATTATTGTTTTATTTTAATCAATTCATATAAATTGATGCAATGTTTCATTTTAATTCATTCTTATCTGGTGTTATGCAATTATGCATAGAAAAACTGGAGGGGCATAGATTCTTGAGTTCATCAGATATCTAACTATAGGGGAACCTAAAAAGAAACAAGAATATACATTCATTGGTCATTCTCTATCAGAATAGGTAAAATATTATATGAAGAAATGATCCCTTCCAACTCGAAGACTAAAAGTCTAATCTTGCCGAAAAAATTCGATTGATTGGCCAAATACTTTTGGATCTTTACATCATTTTTATTCATCGGAGAATCAAAATGTCAGTTATCCTCAACTTCCATATTTGTCTAGACGATGCCGCTTTTCATTTGAATAATCCCTTTTTTGCCAAATTGCCTGAAGCTTATGCGATTTTTGATCCAATTGTTAATATAATGCCAATTATCCCTCTGTTCTTTTTTTTATTAGCTTTTGCTTGGCAAGCTGCCGTAAGTTTTCGATAACGATAATCCTACAAAAAAAAGTTTTTATTGATTTTTGTTTAACTTGATACGAAAAAACATATCTTTTTTCTCTCATTTTATTAGTTAAATAGTTAGAATAGTTACATTCTAACTGGATCATTTTCATTAACCAAATTGATGTAAAACTCTTTTTCCTTGTTCTGATGTTTATTTTGTGATACATCTATTCTCAACAGATCTTAATACCTTTAGTCAATATCAACTGCATCACAGTTGCAGTTTGGGTGATTAGCTAGTGATTAGAATATGTCATTTTTATTTAATAGAGAACATCTCTTTGATATTTATTCTAAAGAACGAGTAAGGATGATAATTGATCTATTGATTCCAAATTTTATTCTTAAACAAGTTTAGGATAGTTTAATTAGTACTCGAATTCCTATTTATCCTGTTCAATTCCGAGCAAAGAAGAAAAGAGAAACAGAATAGATTCAATTTTGAATCTGCTTTTTTTCTTTGCTCGGCCAATGCCAATATATGATACAAAAATTGATAATCTATTCCGTTTTCTAATAAGAATCTCGGAGATTACATAATGCTTACTCTTAAGCTGTTCGTTTACACAGTAGTGATATTTTTTGTTTCTCTCTTTATCTTTGGATTCCTATCAAACGATCCAGGACGAAATCCTGGGCGTAAAGAATAGTGATGAAAAAAGATTAGAAAGTAGATTTTGTAAAAGGGTCTATTTCTATAGGTTTTGAGGAGTCATCTCAAGTGACTGAACGGAGAGAGAGGGATTCGAACCCTCGGTACAAATAGTTTGTACAACGGATTAGCAATCCACCGCTTTAGTCCGCTCAGCCATCTCTCCTAGATGGCAGATCTAAAATGAATATAGCATTTCACTAAATAAAGACCAACAGTTGTGAGAATCCAATTCTATTTCTTTATTCCGTTCCAAACAATTTTTCGCTTTCTCTAGCCCGGCCAGTATCTGGCCAGGCCATTATCTTTCCTAGATAAGGAATAATTGACCAAATTATGAAGAATACAGTGCTCTACCTAATCTGAAAGCTAAAATAATTGTTATAAAAGTAAAAGCAATAAAAAGGGCTATCAAAATTTGACCTTGTGATATCATTTCTTTATTTCCTTTTTTGTATTATATATCAGTATAAGATAATAGATAAGCACTTCTATATTTTTTTTGAATAATTCCAACTGTTTCAGGTTCTAATCTGGATGAGATGTTCTAGATTGAAAATGGATAGATCATATTGGAAGGGTAAAAAAGAGATTTCAAAGACTAAGAGTGGATCATTTTTATTTTATGAAAATGATCATAATTTTCATTTTCTATATCTGTCATAAAGAAAAACTAATTCAAAATTACTTGAACAATTCTAAGGAATGTGTTTAATAAGCATAACAACTATATATAATGATAATGATAATAGTTACTAAATAAAATGAATAATAGGGTATTACTTATAATATGGATTAAGGATTATTCTTGCAAGAGTAAAAACAAAACAATAAGGTAAGGGACAGAGTGAAAAGAAACCATCTGCTATTGAATTTTCAGGAATAGGAAAATATGATGATAGGAACTTGTCTTATTAGAATCTAAATAAGTTCTCGATTTACTGAATAATTACTTTTTTCTTTTCCCTATTGGACAAAAAATCGATCTGTATGATACAATGAAATTGTGGCGGGTATAGTTTAGTGGTAAAAGTGTGATTCGTTCTATCATTATATTCAACAGAGTTGAAGGATCTTTCAACTCTCGTCTATATTTTGAAAAAACTCTATTTCTATAGAGGTTCTAAACCTCTCCTATGAATACCCTGATTTAGGAAAGGAATTGTGCGCATTCTCGTAATTTGAATTTGGAATGATAAAACGACCATATTTTCCATTCCATCCAAGATGGCGAAACAGAATGTAGAATATTTTCAAGGATTAGACCGATCTCTCTAATCGGATCAATCAAAGATCCATGGATATCAAAAGATTCTTTTTCATCGTAACTAAATGTTCAACTGCTAGAATAGCAAAAGTTGAAGTCAAATAGCTAGATAACAGTGACTTTGGTTTACTTTAGTCACCGTGATTTTGTTTGAGCTCGGTGAAATTTGATTTCCTCTAGGATCGCAATCAGTAGAAATAGGGAACGAAGTAATTAGAAAGATTTTTGAGTCCAATATTATTCAATCTTATCTTTCTATAGGGATCATCTCTCAAGTGAATAGGTATTTTCTATTTCAGGTTGTTCACCTGAAGTTAAGAGGAAAGAACTACATCTAAACTAACATAGATGTTATGGAGCAGAGCAAAAATATTTATGTATTATGTAAATAATCGTTTTTCATTAGACCCCCCTTTCTATCTCTCTCTCATGGAGGAGCCGAATGAAATGAAATTTTCATGTTCGGTTCTGAATTAGAGGCGTTAATCAACGTCGACTATAACCCCTAGCCTTCCAAGCTAACGATGCGGGTTCGATTCCCGCTACCCGCTCATCCATATTCCTTATTCAAAATGTTTTTTCATACCCGTGTTACCTATCTATTCTTTCTCTTTCGTTCCCGAATCTCGTTGTGGATGGAATAAAAAATCATACTTTTTTATTCCCGATCGATAAAGTATTTCAAGGAATAATGAAAATAAAGCGTCCATCGTCTAATGGATAGGACAGAGGTCTTCTAAACCTTAGGTATAGGTTCAAATCCTATTGGACGTAAGAATTCGTTATGCTTTGTAAATGTGATGATTAAGCCCTTTTATCCTATTCTGAGCATAAGAAAAAGTTGGATATTTTCTTGAATAGCTTCTTTTAAGAGATCTTCTGCTTGTTCCGTGAATGTCCCAGTAGAACGTATAATTTCTCCAAACTGGGGTTTATTTTTGACTAAATACTCGCGCAACTTAAGAATAAATTTTTTGACTTGTACGATATCTAATACATCTAGATATCCATTCGTTCCGGTATAAATCATAGCTATTTGTTCTTCCACTGTCAAAGGATCTGATTGAGATTGTTTGAGCAACTCGCGTAATCGTTGACCTCTTGCCAATTGATCTTGCGTAGCTTTATCAAGATCAGAAGCGAATTGTGCAAAAGCTTCTAACTCTGCAAGTTGAGCTAATTCTAATTTTAATTTTCCAGCTACTTGTTTCATAGCTTTCATCTGAGCTGCGGATCCTACTCTAGATACGGAAAGACCAACATTAATGGCAGGTTGAATTCCTGCATTGAATAGATCAGCTGACAAGAAGATTTGTCCGTCGGTAATGGAAATTACGTTAGTGGGAATATAAGCTGAGACATCTCCAGCTTGAGTCTCAACTATTGGTAAAGCAGTCAAACTCCCTCCACCTAACTGAGAATTTAATTTAGCTGCTCTTTCTAATAAACGAGAATGTAAATAGAAAACATCTCCTGGATAAGCTTCCCGGCCAGGTGGTCTTCTTAATAGAAGAGACATTTGTCGATAAGCTTGTGCTTGTTTGGAAAGATCATCATAAATGATTAATGTATGTTGTTCTTTATACATAAAGTATTCGGCTAAAGCTGCTCCTGTATAAGGAGCAAGATATTGTAATGTAGCAGGAGAATCTGCAGTTTCCGCTACCACAATGGTATACTCCATTGCACCGCGTTCTTGGAACGTATTAACTACCTGAGCTACGGAAGAAGCTTTTTGACCAATAGCGACATAAACACATATTACATTCTGATTTTTTTGATTGATAATCGTATCTGTAGCTACTGCCGTCTTACCGGTCTGTCTGTCCCCAATAATCAATTCTCGCTGACCGCGTCCTATAGGGATCATAGAATCAATAGCAATAAGACCCGTTTGAAGAGGTTCATATACAGAACGTCTTGAAATAATACCTGGGGCGGGAGATTCGATCAATCGAGATTCGGAAGATGAGATCTTCCCCTTACCATCAATAGGTCGAGCTAGCGCATTTACAACTCGACCCAAATAAGCATCACTTACTGGTATCTGAGCAATTTTTCCTGTTGCTCTCACGGAACTACCCTCTTGTATCATCAAGCCATCACCCATTAATACAGCTCCAACATTATCTGATTCTAGATTTAGGGCAATACCTACTGTACCATCTACAAATTCTACTAATTCCCCTGCCATTACTTTATCAAGACCATGAATACGAGCAATGCCATCTCCTACTTGAAGTACAGTGCCAATATTAACAACTTTGACCTCGTTATTATATTGTTCAATCTGTTTACGTATCATACTACTGATTTCATCGGGTCGAATAGTTACCATTAACACTAGTTAATTCTCTTTTGAAAAATAAGACCTAGTATATATAATCTAGAGATTTTAATTTGAATAATATATATAACGTTAATCAGTTATGTTTTTCATGGCTAGGAGCAGGTCGATATTATGCTCGATCGTACGTAAATGTAACTCGCTATTCAAACGATTATTCAGAGTTCCTAAAGCTCTTTGGACAGCTTGGTTATAAATTTGTTGTCGAACCTGTTCAATTACTCTTTGTTGTTCAAAGTGAATGGTTTCATTCTTTAAATTTTCTAATTGTTTCAAATTAACAGAAGCAAGATTGATAAGATCCTTTTTTTCTTGTTCTATTTGAGAGTACCCATTTATCCGAATTTCGCGCGCTCGCATTTCTACTTCCCGTAAGCGAGCCCGGGCTTGCTCAAGCTGATTAGCAGCTCCTTTACATAGTTCTTCAGAATTCTGAATAGTACTCAATATTTTCTGTTTACGGTTATCTAATAAATTACTTAATGAAAGTAGATTATTTATTCATAAGTTGAACGAATAATCTCTTCCCAAACCGAACACGAACCTTTCGATTCATTCGGCTTTCCCGCTCGGCTTTTTTTACCAAGCCTACCCTTTTCGTTCATATTATGTCAAAATAAGATCAATCTATCAAAGACCGAAATCTACGAAGGGCTCTTTTGCCAAAAGGGTTTTTTTATTATCAACTGAGTTGTTGTTTTTTCTTTTCGTATTTCCTCTTTACTTTTTCTTGAATAAATTCGCTTTTGTGTAGGTCGTCGGTTCCGCATTTAAACCCAAAAAATTGGATGGGAGATTAGGACTATTTTTCAGTAGATAGATTGAATAATTCCATTAATATGAATGTTATATATCGGATCAACCTCCAACTATGCCTTTGAACCCATCTCATATTAGCACAGCGGTGGAAAGAGTACCCAGTTGTGCTTGGACTTCAAGCAGTTTAGCTTTAACCATTCTAAAGATTTTCTCTTGTTGGTTGGGATTGGTAAAAAAATTTCCCAATCAATTACGAAATGCTATAGTTCTTCCATATTTATTTTGACCCTTTTAGAAGTAATTCGTTGAGATCATGCACTTTTCTATCTACAAAATGCAGTTGGTTGAATCCAGCTAGATTATTCAAATATACAACTCGCACACACTCCCTTTCCGAAATAGATTAGTACACCAAGCACCACACTGAGATTTATTATATTTGTTTCTAAAATATTGGTATTTAACCTGAAACCCTCAGCGGAAGATAAATAAATTAGGGAAATGAAAGAATCAGTTACATTTTTCATACGCTCTCCCCTCATAGATAAGGATACTTTTACAAAGTTTTTTCTCCGACTCGATATTCTGGCTGGATAAGCAGATTCCGAGTACTTAGTAAGTCCCAGGTCCCGCATAACGATAAATAAGGATATAATAACAAAAAAAACTTTGCT
This sequence comes from Chamaecyparis obtusa, assembly GCA_027943335.1. NCBI lineage: Eukaryota > Viridiplantae > Streptophyta > Pinopsida > Cupressales > Cupressaceae > Chamaecyparis > Chamaecyparis obtusa. The sequence goes on along the minus strand of BSBK01003693.1, from coordinate 56,785 downwards.
CGATCTATTTACTTCTTCGAGTGTCGCAAGTCTTTCTGACCAAGTATAAGTCCATTATTTTGAATCAGCCCCTCCCCTATTGGCTGAACAAGAAAATTTATAGAGGGGGGTCCTTCAAATCCCGAAGGAAACGGATTTTGGTCTCCGAGATCAAACAAATGGATTAGCAAATAAAAGTGCTAGAGCTACAACTAATCCATAAATAGTTAAAGCTTCCATAAAAGCTAAACTTAGTAGTAAGGTACCTCGTATTTTACCCTCCGCCTCCGGTTGTCTTGCAATACCTTCAACAGCTTGTCCCGCAGCAGTGCCTTGACCAATGCCAGGTCCAATAGAAGCAAGGCCTACGGATAATCCAGCAGCAATAACGGAAGCAGCAGAAATCAAAGGATTCATGGTAATCTCCTCTTAGATTAATAAATGATGGATAATATTATAGTTTTATCTATTGATTTGATTGTTCACGTTCAACTAGAGAACAATTTCTTTTCTTTGAAAACAACTCAATTCCGATCCGACAAAATGGTATTACAAAATTATTTTATTACTATTATATTCTTTTTTAAGATGAAATAGAGACAGATTTTTTTTATTTCATTTCAAAAATGAAATATTCTGTCTCTAAATAATGAATATGTATATATGAGTCTATATAGATCATATATACATATATATATGTAACATAATACAAACTATGTACATAAAATGTATGTATCCCTTCGAGTAATTGTTCCAAACCGGGGTACATACATAGTTTACTAGACTAATTAACATTAGTAAACCTATTCATCTTATTATGTAGATATGAATCTACAAATATGATCTATTCTATCTATCGATTTTATCGACGGGATTAGTGATCCTTAATCTTTCTACTAAGATCTTAGAGATTAAGTATTTTCATTTATGACTATATAAGGGAGAATCAAAATCGAAAGAACATTTCACGTTACATATATATATATATATATCAAATTTTTATGAATTAATAGACTGAGTCCAATTAATGATGACCCTCCATGGATTCGCCTATATAAGCTGCGGCTAGAGTTGCAAAGATTAGAGCTTGAATGCCACTTGTAAATAATCCTAGGAACATTACAGGTATAGGTACCACTAAAGGTACTAAGGAAACAAGAACGGCAACTACCAATTCGTCAGCTAATATATTTCCAAAAAGTCGAAAACTAAGTGATAGAGGTTTTGTAAAATCTTCTAATATGTTAATTGGTAAAAGTATTGGGGTTGGTTGAATATATTTACCAAAATAGCCTAAACCCCTCTTTGTAAGACCTGCATAAAAATAAGCTACTGATGTGAGTAAAGCTAGAGCTACTGTAGTATTAATATCATTTGTAGGTGCGGCTAATTCCCCATGAGGTAATTGAAAAATTCCCCAGGGAAAAAGAGCACCTGCCCAGTTAGAAACAAAGATAAATAGAAACATGGTCCCTATAAAAGAAACCCAAGGACCATATTCTTCTTCGCCAATCTGAGTTCTAGCCAAGTCCCGAACAAATTCGAGAACATATTCCACAAAATTTTGAGCTCCGTTCGGAACGATTTGTGGGTCTCGAACAGCTAGAGTAGCTGAACTTAATAAGACAGCAATTACAATCCAGGAAGTTATAAGTACCTGTGCATGAACTTGGAACCCGCCTATTTGCCAATAAAAATGCTGACCTACTTCCACACCGGATATCTCGTAGAAAAAATTCAGCGTGTTAATAGGAAATTGTAGAATATCCATATTACCCTTTTTATATAAAGATGAATTTCAAAAAGAAATTATTTTGGTTCAATGACCGATTCCTCAATTATTTCACTATCATCAGTCAGGCTACGAAATAAAATAATGGAATGATTATTTGATTGATTAAGAAGATTTCTTTATTTCTATACAAATATTTTATCTTAATCTATTCTATAAGATTTGGGAATAGTAACCAACTTAGTTTTAGCTTCTCTTTTTTATTTTTTAATTCATTTTTGATAGAATTACAATGCTCTACCCGTGCGAATTGCTAAAATTAATTTATTTAGGATCAGTCGGATTGGTCCTCTCCCGTCATCATTGGCTGGGATTGGGATATCCACGAGATCTGGGTCACAATCTGTATCAACTAAGCAAATTGTTGGAATACCCAAAGTTCTACATTCCCGAATAGCAGTATATTCTCCTTTTTGATCGAGAATTATTACAATATCGGGCAATTTTGTCATGTATCTAATACCTCCTAGATCTTCTTGCAATTTGTTCAATTCTCTCTTGAGTATTGCTGCTTCTTTCTTCGTAAATTGATTGAATCCTCCCGTATTTTTTTTTTTCATTAAATTTTTGAATTTTTCAAGTCTTGCTTCTGTAGTAAACCAATTAGTTAACATACCCGCGAACCATTTTTTATTTACATAATGACATCGAGCTGCTAAAGCAGCTAATTTAGCTGCATCAGCTGTTTGATGTTTTGTACCAACTATCATAAATTGTTTTCCTCTTTTTGCTCCATCAAACACAAAATCACAGGCTTCTGATAAAAAACGAGCGGTATAAGTCAAATTTATAATATGACTATCTTTACGTTCTTTAAAAATGTAAGGTGCCATTTTAGGATTCCATTTTCTGGTTTCATGACCAAAATGAACTCCTACTTTTACCATCTCTTTCAAATTGATGTTCCAATTTTTTTTCGTCATTTTCTTTTTCTGTTTTTTAATATGAACTGAAATATCTACATTCCAATGGAATGGGTTAGATTGCTTGCCGTAACGTACTTGGTACAATTATTCATTTGATTTTTTCTTTATTTTTATACAATAATATAAAGTAAATTTGTTCTATTTCTTTATTTATTGTATAAAAATGACTTTTTGACTGCTCGTTTTGATTTTTTCTTTTTTATTTTAACTAGTTTTTTTTTCACTTTTTTTTTTTGTTTTTGCGATAAAACTTTATATTCATAATCAAAGAAAAAATCTATCACTTTATTGATAAATATACTTTTGTTCCTCATTCTCGGATCCATTTTACTCCGTTTTTCCAAAGAGTTGAATCCAGTACCAACAGGTATCATTCTCCCGAGAATAACATTTTCCTTCAAGCGAGTATTCAGAGATGCGTTTGTCATTCCCAATAAAATGGTTCGATAGTTTATTCTTTTTTCTAGAGCACGATCCATTCTTTGGACTCGTGATATCCAATGAGTTCTCCGGTAAAAAAACACTATCTAGTCCATTTTCAAAATTTTGATTTCGGACTTTTCGACATCTACAACTAAAACTTTCGATGTAATTTGGCGCACAATAATTTCTATATGTTTATCAGAATTTGTACCCCCTGGATCGATAAATCTTTTGAATTTCATTGACTAACTGATTCTGACTATCCTCCATAGTTATTCTAACACTGGTGAATGACCCCCCAAATAGTTCCAAAAATAGTGCTAGATGTCTGTTCAATTCTATAATTTTTTTTTTTCGATTTTCGATATTAAAGTATTCGAGCGGGCTTCTGACAATTGTTCAACTTTAGGGAGACCTTAGATTATATCATCGGATTTTAATCTTTCGTATGACATAGTGATTAATGTATCTCCTTCGTAAAGAATTCTCCCATAATAACTAATATGAGTTGCTCCTCGAGTACCCAAATAGGGTTTAGATAATCTAATGATGAAAGATTCCTCACGAACAACTACATTTGACCAGATCCTTGAGTTGTTTATCTTCGGATATCCATATACTTTCGCAAAAAAAATTGTCCAAGGCTGACTACTGGAAATGTTTTTTTCAAAAAAATTGGATAGGGAAAAGTACAAATTCAAATTGAAGAAATTGAAATAATATTCTTGCATGAATCAAATTTATAAATCCCTCTTTTCGTCCATAAAATAGCATTTAGCTCCTGAAAAGTATTCGAGTCATAGTTAGAAATTGATTGTTCATTTAGTAACACTTTTTTATAAGTCATCAAATGAGAGTCTGGAAAACGATTTGCAATACTATGTAAATGACCCAGGAGACCTGACAATGGTATTTTTTTATTTGCATCCGACTTTTTTACTGTATTTAAGCATTTTAAATCATTAAACACAAACGATTTGCAAAAATCAGAAGGAGAAAGAATGAGAAAGATTTCTCTTTTTTATTCTTATTAGGTACTGAACGAATAGTTCCCTTACTAAGTAATTGACTTTGATCATTCGAAAAAAAGAATTAGTGTGACCTAATTTGTTATGAAACAAAAATGGAGAACTTGCCATATTGAAAAAAGGGTATTTCAGCAAGCTAATTTGAATCATATTGATAATGATCGTAATTTGTTCTTACTGAAATAAGAGAAGCATAAGCCTTTTTTACTTTTAATCTGGGCTTTCCGTCTAATTGATTTTCAAGAAAATTCCTTTCTTTTTCCATCGAAAAACGGTCATTAAAAAAAGCAAAAATGTTGTCATTTTTATAAAGAATACCTTCTCTGGGATTCTAAGAATTAAATAAGGACAAGGGATTCTTCGCTTACCCATTGTTTATCACACCATAATGGTACGATGAGTTCGTTTTTTACCCTCATATTGTTGGTATTTTCAAAAGAATGGTGCAATCGATAGAGTCTTGATGTTTGTTAGGTATGTTTCGATCAGTTTCGAGATAATTCAAGATTTTTTTCCCTTTTTCAAAACAGTTTGAGTCAACTGATTCGTGTTTCACTTGATCCACTGAATAATTCGAAAGTGATTTATGTTTGTAAAGAAGAAGTTCTGGAATATCCACTTGATCTTGATCTTTATGAAAAGCGGATTCATATATACCTCCCGATAATACCCATAAATGAGTTGTCTTGTCTATTAATGAGACTGTATAGGGATATTCCAGTGAATTTCTCCTGTCAGGCCAGAATATATATATTTTTTGACTTTTTCTTTAAAGGGGGGTTTTTTGCACGAATCTCGGCAATTACTTGTTCCGATTCCACGAGTTGATTATCTGAATGAATAGCAAGCTTTCTGGCGGAATCGTTAAGTTTTTTACTTCATATTGATTATCAATAGTCACGTCTAAACTATTATGACATATATAAGCAGGGTGCCCATACGGGTGCGGGTAGGAGAAACTAAATTTCATTGAATTCCATTTTTCCGGTGAACGGGGCTCGTATATGTTCTGCAATATCACCCGTAAAGACCCCACCAGTATGAAAAGTCCTTATGTTAGTTGAGTTCCCGGCTCTCCAATTGATTGGCCTGCAATAATGCCGACTGCTTCTCGAATTCGATTAAGTTACTATGAATAGTATTCCGACCATAACATAATTGACAAATCCAAGATATACTTTTGCAAGTAAAAGGGGTTCGTATATATATTGGTTGTATTTGGAATATAATAATTGATTGGCAAGTTTCATCCAATATCTTCCATGCGCGTGGCAATACATCTTCCGTTTATATATACATCGTCTGCTAATACACGACCAATTAGTGTTGGTAGAACAAATTGATTTTTTATTGTTTCTTGATCTGAATAAGATTTACAAAAAGGACCTTGGATAGTACCACAATCTACTTTACGTACAACGAGGTGTTTGTACTACTTCAACAAGTCTACGGTGTGAGATATCCAGCATCTGCTGTTCGTATAGAAGTATCTACAACTCCTTTACGAGCACCGTAACATGAAATAATATATTCTGTTAAAGAAAGTCCTTCGCATAAATTTCCTTGAATGGGTAGATCCACAATTTTCCTTGAGGATCTGATATTAATCCTCTCATACCTACTAATTGGTGAACTTGAGATAGACTTCCTCTAGCTCCTGAAAGGGACATCATATGTACTGGATTAAGAGGATCAGTCATCTTAAAATTCGGATTCATTTCTCGTTTCAAGTAGTCACTTGGTAGCATGCCATATCTCAATCAATTGACGTAATTTTTCCACTGCATGTACATTTCCATAATCATGCTGTCTTTCCGAAGCAAACCCTTGTTGCTGCACATCTTGGATAAGCCATAGTTTAGCTGGTGTGTTAAAAGATCATCAATTCCTAATGAAATAGCTGCATCGGTAGCTTGCTGGAAACCTAAAATCTTCAGTTGATCTAATATATGTGATGTATATGTCATTCCAAATTGATTTACGAATCTTCTAATAAGGTGCTTCATAACAAATTTATCCATCCCTTTATTAAAAAAGGGGCACTTCAAAAGGAAAAGGCACTTTGAATTTAGGTTGTGTCATAAGAATAAAATATCTCCATTTTGAATAAAATAAAATATCTCCATTTTGAATAAAATAAAATCTCCCATTTTGGGTTGGGGAGCAGAAATCAGCAATGGGTTTAAGCTCGAAGGCTTCCTTAATCGTTATCTCTGCATGGAATGAAAGGATCATAAAATGAATAACATTAAATTCTGAATAGTGACAGTTCTTGTCGGATATCATAAGTCCACAAGCCTTTTATAGCTTCTTCTATTTCTCGATTAAACGAATACGACCAACGTTGTTCGAATGTATTTATTAAGTATTTCCCCCACTCTACCTTTTCTTATTCGAAAATGATCATAGATTTCGTAGAAGGTACCTAAAGATTCATATTGAACTTCGATAGGAAGTTCTCGATTTACTGAATTAATAATAGAGGTATCTATATCTCTCCCTCCATCGGAGCCATATAGGACTGTCTAAATCAATTTGTTTTTGTTCATAAGCTTTAAGTGCATCATCATAGCTATAAAACGAAGGCGAGACGATCTTCTTTTTTGAGTTATTCGGGTGGTACCTATTTCATAAATGCCCTGGTTTTTTTGAAGAGTTGATCTATAAAGTCCTAGAAGCATATCTTGAGTCGGTACACAAATAGGATCTCCTATAGTTGGAGAGGATAAGATTGAGATGAGAAAACATAAGTAAACGAGCTTCGACTTGAGCTTCCATAGATAAAGGTAGCTGGACAGCCATCTGATCTCCGTCAAAGTCGGCGTTAAATCCTGCACAAACCAATGGGTGCAACCGAATGCACGTTCTTCTATTAAAACAGGTAGAAATGCTTGTATTCCTAATCTGTGTAAGGTGGGTGCTCGATTTAACAATATGGGATGTCTTTGGATAGTCTGTTTAAGTACGTTCCATATAATAGATTTCCTATCTCGAATTAAAAATTTAGCAGTTCTTAGATTGGGGGCAATCTGTCGTTCAACTAGATCACGAATTAAAAATCCTTGAAAAAGTTCTATTGCGATTTCTCGGGGTAATCCACATTGATACAATGAGAGATGGGGACCTACCACAATAACAGAACGACCTGAATAATCGACCCGTTTTCCAAGTAAACTTTCACGAAATATTCCTTCTTTACCTTGGAGGAAATCTGAGAACGATTTATAAGGTCTATCTTACTATCTTTCACCGGTTGTGCGCCTATACTGTTATCAAGAAGTGTATCTACGGCTTTTTGGACTAATTTCTTTGATCAAACAATAAATCTGGTAGTAGAAATGCACGAGTCCATTCTACGGATTCTAAAAGATTATTTTTTCGACGGATACTTTTAGATAAAGTTCATTGAGATCCGAAGTAATCACTCCACCTTCATTTAATTGATACATTGGCCTCAGGTCGGGAGGAAGAACTGGTAATAGGCATAGAACCATCCATTGTGGTTCTACATTTGTTTGAATAAAATATTAGCAAATTTCAGTCAGTCGTCTAACCAAACGATCCTTTCTTATTTGAAGTGAAAAAAGTTTTTTCTTCATATTATTATATAGTTTTTTGGAAAGGACAGTCTTGATTCGAAAATTCGTTTTCTGTCTCCTCCGAGTCCGAGAATTGATTCGAAAAATTCGTTTTCTGTCTCCTCCGAGTCCGAGAATTGATTCGAAAATTCGTTTTCTGTCTCCTCCGAGTCCGAGAATTGATTCGAAATTCGTTTTCTGTCTCCTCCGATGAGAATAATATAGATATTTTCGTATCTATTTCCTCCATTCTATATATGAATGATCTATAATCATTTGCAGATCTAGACCAGCTATTGTCTCTGATAGCTTTTCCTCCAGTGGCAATTTCTCGCTCTTGAAATAGCGGAAAATCCCAAGAGAGATAAGAAGCAATATCTTTTGCCCAGATTTATACTCATATTCACGAAGTTCTCCCTGAAATCGCAATAAAGTTGGCTTGTTAGCTGTGGGCCTAGTAATACAAACATTTGGATAGGTTTTTACAATCTTTTTTTCCCCCCCCTCAGAATCGGACATGAAAGTTTCCTCTCATCCGGCTCAAGTAACTATACCAAAATGGAAAGTGATTATGTATCATTATGCAAAAAATGTTTTTTTGCTCTCTGGTAATGTATCCCGACGGTTTTCGTTCCCAAGTGATAAAACTAAATAGTTACTCTTTGCTCAAGTTCCAAGTGAATTCAATTATTGGTTTACAATTCGTATTATGACATAAATATGGAATTAGTGAGCAGTCTCCTCCCGATACATTCTTTGTGAAAGACCTTGAATTTATTTGAAATTCATATGGGATTTACTTGTCTGTATCTCTTTATTAATTGATCCTGTAGGTTTCTGTTTTACTTCGATGGTTGCAATACTATTTGAAGCATATGTGCGATGAATAGACTCCCTATAACCATATCTTCTTTTGATCTAGAATAAAAAGAAAAAATGAAACAGATTTTGGATTCCATTTTGTTTCTTTCTTTCTAATAAAAGAAGTATTTTTACGAAGTCCAATTAGCAATTTAATTTCATAATATACAAGATATTAACCCTAGATTCATTCCTCTTTATCAACATGTTTCTAATTCTGAGCTTCATGCCCCTCTTGCCGAGGGGCGTGTCAGAGCTAAGGGCATCCCAATTAGATTAAATAGGATGACAGTTCCTATGGATCTGTATAATCGGAGCTTGTGATCAAGTCACACATCGCAGTATACTGGGTCTTCTAATTCTTTACGAGTTTTATCTAATAGATTCGCGATATAACTGGGACGTCGTTTGAAATACCAAATATGAACAACTGGCATGCCAATTTAATGTATCCCATTCGATATCTTCGAATTCGAGGATCAATACAAGTTCAACTCCACATTGAGTACAAAAATTGGAGTCGTAGTTTTCCTTCTCATTTTCCATCATTGGAGGTTTTACACAAGCACAAACTCCCCTTTTCTTAGGTCCAAATATTCTTTCACAAAATAATCCATCTCTTATTGGTTCATAAGTTTTATAATCTAAAGTCTGTTCTGCAGTCACTTGTCCGACTCTTTCTCCATTAGGTAATATTCTTTCAGACCAAGCGAGAATCTGCTCGGGAGAAACTAATCCAATTTGAAGTGTTCGTGTTTATTCTGGTCACTCATAAAAAATAAATTTTGATTTATTTTGATCAAACTTCCTTATCTATCTGAAAGTCTATCTCAGATAGAATAGTATGATTCAATTCTAGAGCTAAAGATCGTAGTTCTCGACTGAGCAATCGGAAAGATTCTGTAAAAGTGCTAGGTTTAGGCATTGGTTCTCGGTTGAAAATGGCACCAAATATTTTTTCACGAGTGTCCTATGATCAGATTTGAAAGTAAGTATCTCGTGTAAAATATAAGCAACACCAAAACCTTCTAGAGCCCAAACTTCCATTTCTCCTACTCGTTGCCCTCCTCTGGAGGATTTTCCTTTTAGAGGTTGTTGTGTAACCAGCGCATAAGGTCCACGAGAACGTGCATGAATTTTGTCATCAACTTGATGGCACAATTTCGATATATAAGCTATTCCTAATGTAACAGGTTGTTCAAAAACCTTTCCTGTTCTTCCATCAATTAATCTATGTTTTCCAGGATGATCAAGTTCAAATACCCATGGATTAGCTGTTTGCTCGCTAGCTTTATAAAGCTCAGAAAATACTAGTTTTCTAGAAGCTTCTCGCTCGTACCTTTCGTCAAAAGGCGCCAGTCTATAAGTTTGTTCATTAGTTTCCTGCTAAACCAAGCAAACATTCAAAAATCTGTCCTACATTCATTCGTGAAGGTACCCCTAATGGATTTATACCATGTCCACTGGTGTTCCATTTTGTAAATAAGGCATATCTTGCCTGGGCAAAATTTTTGAAATAATACCTTTATTACCATGCCTTCCCGCTACTTTATCACCCACTTGTATTTTTACGTTTTTGTAAAATATATACATGAACTTTTTCTACAATATCACCGAGATAATCGTCTTCCTCCTCGAACTCTTGAAAGCATCTCACATCGATAACTCGACCTCTTTACACCTTTAGGGACTCTAAAACAATTTTCTTTTCCAGTAGGTGCCTTAATATCAAATAAAGCTGTGTAATAATTTTCCTTCTGGAGTATTTATTAGTGAGTCTTCTTCTGCTTCCAGTATTAATTTACCTACAATATATCACCTGTTTCTATCCAAGATCTATCATTACAATGCCGTTTTCGTCCAGATGACGGAGTAAGTAAGCATTTAAATGAGGTATTTCTCTAGTTATTACTTCAGGGCCCTGGTTCGTAAAATAAACTCCAATTTCGTATCTTACGATCTGGAAAGAAGTAAAAATGTCTTCATAGAACCAGACGTTCACTAATAAGTATTGCATCTTCAAAATTGTATCCTTCCATGGCATATAGGCCACTAAGATGTTTTTTCCCAAAGAAAGTTCTCCCCCTGCTGTAGCTGCACTGTCTGCTATAATTTGTCCCCCTCTTTACATATTCCCCTTGGCGAACTCGGGGTTTTTGATGCATACAAGTATCACTATTAGAACGTTGATATAGAATCAATTCTGTTTCTATATATGGCTCGAGCAACAGATGAAGTTATGATGATATTTTCACCATCAATATACTTTATTTTTCCCCCTTGTTTGGCTATAGCTACACTTCCTGAATCTAAAGCTACTTGACCCTCCAATCCAGTTCCGACAATACACTTCTCCAGGTTGAACAAGTGGAAGTGCTTGACGCGCATATTAGAACCCATTAAAGCACGATTCGCATCATTATGTTCGATAAAAGGAATAAGGCAAACTCCACGGAAAAATATTGGGAAGGAAAAATACTTCTGAAATGAATTTGGTCCCATGCAAAAAATAAAATTCTTGTTGAAATCGAGCTGCAGTCAATTGTTCCTCTGGAACCCCTTGATTTAATGCCAGAGAATTTCTATAGCTATCCGATAGTATTCATCTTCTCCCGGTAATAGATAAACCATATGGTCTTTGTTCGATCTCTTAGAGAGCCTATAGAATGGACTTTGTAAAGAGCGTAATGACCAAGCGTTGCATAAATAGATAACGATCCAATAAGCCCAACATTTATTCCTTCGGATGTCGTAATCGGACAAATACGTCCATAATGACTAGGATGAATATCCCGTGTACGAAAAGTAGACGTTCGACTTGTCAATCCTCCAGGGCCCAAAGAGCTCACTTTTCGACTATGAACTATTTCTGCCAACGATTAGTTTGATCCAAAATTGTGATAAAGGATGTAAACCAAAAAAATCCTGAAAAGTATCCGTTAATGGAATTAAAGTTTCCAATTTAATAAGAGTTATTCTCCTTTTAAGATTGATTGATGCAGATAATATAGTTTTTTTCAACTGCTTCTCTGAAATCATATAGAGCTAATCGTAATTGCTCTTGTAATAAATCTGCTACAGAACGAATATATCGATTTTGTAGGTGATCTATATCATCGGGTGTACCGTTCCAAATTGCACTTGGATAAGGTAATCCACAGCAGCCAATATATCGTGCGGTAATAATAAATTCCCGTTCGCGGGTATATCAGACTTAGTTTTTTATTCAGATTTCGTCGACCAATCTTTCCTAATAAACATTTCGTTCGAAAAATGTTGTTACTTTTTCATATATAGACTCAAATTCTTCTCTCTTCTTCTTCTTCTTCTTCTTCTTCATCACTTTCGTCACTTATGTAGAGTTTTTATAAAGTTTCAAAATAGCTTTCCGCTTCCCGCCATACCAATCGTGTATGTATCATACTCCTTTGAATATTGGAAAAATGCTTTAAGATTCTTATAGTTAAAAATATCTTCGGAATTTAGACCCATAGCCAATAAAAAAAAGTAAAACAGATATTTTTTTTTTTTTGTTTATACGAATCCATATCTTTTCTGTTTTTTTATTGAGCTCTAATCTTGAGCTTCCTCCCCAATCTGAATTATTGTGCCAATCCAGATAATGTTTCCGACGGTTTTCGTTCCCAAGTGTAATAAATACCGGGACTTCTTACTATTTGATTGACCACGACTCTGTAATTTCCATTTATTACAAAAGTTCCTTTAGAATTCATCAAAGGAATATTTCCCAGATATAAATCTGGTTTTGTATTTCACGAGTTTTCTTAGTTTTCTTAATCAATCTTGCTGGTACATATAATTGACAGTTTTATGTAAGAGACATATATACAGCATCTCTCTCTTTAATGAAAGGTTCTGTTAATTTATATTCATTCCCAAAAGAAGAATTTTGATCTTTTTATTTGGGCTTTCAATTTTTGAAAAGTTATTGATTTCTTCTATTAAGCCTTGATTGATAAAACGAAAAAATCCTTCAAGTTGTATTTTACCAATTGGGGAATTGTAAATATTCCTTTATTTTCTTCTAATCGCATTGAATGTTTGCTATCCTATATTATAAAGTATATTATATATTTCGATATTTATTCCTCATTGATCTATACGAATAGAATAAATTCGACAAAAAATTGACATGTTTTGTTCACTATATCAAAAAAAGAAAAGAAAAAGAAGCTATTTCCTTTTCTTATAATATATGATATATGATGGGAATATTTCTATAGTTATCAATTCTCTAGTTATTGACAGACAAAGTGAATTTAGTATACTATTGGGTACTCTAAATTCCTATTCTATACTAGAGGGACTCTAAATTGGTTATACGACATATCCGAGTTATAAAGAGGATGTTAAATACCCTACATATCATCTCCGATAGATAAAGCAAAATTCTTTTCTAAACTAGATGTGGGGATGGCGACATAGCCAAGTGGTAAGGCAGGGGACTGCAAATCCTCGATCCCCAGTTCAAATCTGGGTGTCGCCTTGGTAGCGTAAACAATCTAAAAATCTCTATTTGTATCCATGTCTTTTGAAGACAACTTGTATAGGTTCAGGTCCTATTGCTAATATAGCAGATAAAATTCAAATTTATCGTTAATGTCTAATCTGATAGGTAGTTGAGAGTCATTAGTTCCAAGAAAACAATTTAGAGAAGTCGCTACTATCGACTCATGCTTTCTTTCAGAATAGGAAGGTAGAGGATTTCCACTTTGCACTATTCTTAATAGTTCCATTATCATCAAGAATCATAAGGATATTATTTTTTTAGAAAGTTTTTATAAGAGAGGGATTCGTATGGATATAGTCGGTATCGCTTGGGCTGCTCTAATGGTAGTTTTTACTTTTTCTCTTTCACTCGTAGTATGGGGTAGAAGTGGAATTTAATAGAATTCTAATAGTCTTTCTATTTTTAATCGTTCTGTTCAAAACAAAAAAAAAATGATTTTACGTTACGATGATAGATAATTACTATCATTAATGATCTAGTAATATTGAATTATCAATGATATGATAAATAATATCAAATTGATCAGTTTAGAAACACAATTCTACTTCATATTTATCAAATATGAAGTAGAATTGTATATAGCGAACCATAGTATTCTTAACTATACATATGTTAAAGCATATGGAGCATATTGCTCTGTCTTTTCCATATCAATTTTTGGCCTTTACGATTTAAAATTTTGTATATTACTATGTAATAGTAAACAATGCGTATTCGTATTATAAATAATTGAAAAAAAATGGAAATAGAAAAAGAAAAATACTTTCTCAAATACTATTCAGAATAACACCTATATTTTATCTACATCAATTTTTCCAGAGATATGTAAGAAATTATGATTAGTCCCCCACGAGACAAATGAGAATTTAGATCTACTTATCCAAAATCTGTGTAGAAGAAGTAGTACAAAGGAAAAATTTTCCTTTCCTTTTTCTTTTGTACTACTTCTTCTCAAAAAATAGACCGACCGTTATTACTTTTTTTTACTGACGATCTAGACTAATTCTAGATTATAAGTAATCACTCTAGTTCGCTTTGAGCCTCGTTTGTGCGTAAATAACGATTAGAAAAGCAGTAGGCACTGTAATGAATAATAGAATAGCAATAAATGCAAGGTTATTTACTTCCATGATTGATTTTCGCTTCGTTTTACAATAACTCGAGATTTGATCTCATAGAGTTCTTTTTTCAAAAAAAAATGGATTGAATCCATGGAGGACTAGTAGAACATACTATTATCTCTTATTCATCTCGGATTTAGTAATCCGGCCCCTAATGGATCGATCCCACCGTCTTATTAGTATAGTTCCAAGGGTTGACTGTAATCCGGCCCCTAATGGATCGATCCCACCGTCTTATTAGTATAGTTCCAAGGGTTGACTCAATTCAATTTTATCGTTAATAAAAATAACATTAGACATGCAAATTAAATTCAATTTGATTCATTTAATGTTTGTCTCAATCAAATATTTCTATGTTAATGTCTATTAAAAAAAGACAATGAATAGCTCCCAATTATCTTATCCTAAGAATTGACCATGACCCTGGAATGAGCAGAATAGTTTGGATAGTAACCAAAATAGAATTGAATCTTTTGTATTTTTGAGAAATCATTAAAAACCTTTTTTTCGTTAAATATGAGAGAATACCGCGTAGATCTCTACGCGGTATTCTTCCTAACACAGATCTATCTTACTACGATACCCTTTTTTGATTTCTCAAGGGTAAAAGAAGATTCAGATCTATGCTGATAATTTGGCGAATCCACACACAAAATGTGTAAAAAATGATCAAATCTATTCTAGTCTACTCTCTTTTCCTTTTTTACTCTTGTTTGGGGTAGGGATCGCTCAAACAATTGTTCAATTTATTGAATCGGGACTGACGGGGCTCGAACCCGCAACTTCCGTCTTGACAGGGCGGTACTCTAACCAATTGAACTACAATCCCACTAGGTACAGTTTATTGACTAATTAGTCATAGTAATTCAACTGTGCCGGGTCGTATGTTGTAAAACTTTTCTCTTTCAAATCTACCAAAAGTATTTGTTCGTTCCAATTCTTTCTATATAGAGTATAGGGGATTCAAAAACGAATTACCTTTTTTACCTGATAGATTGATATCTATCTCAATCTATCAAGTTGGTATTGGGCCGAGCTGGATTTGAACCAGCGTAGGCATATTGCCAACGAATTTACAGTCCGTCCCCATTAGCCACTCGGGCATCGACCCAGGAAAAAATGGGAAGTTATTATAAATTAGATATTATAATTACTTTCCTAGCCTAGTACCCCTAGGGGAAATCGAATCCCCGTTGCCTCCTTGAAAGAGAGATGTCCTGGGCCACTAGACGATAGGGGCCTACTTATTGTCATAATATTCAAATCCCTAGGAATTTGTCAATAAAAAAAATCTTTTTTCATATTAATTATTGAATATTCTTCTTGTGTTGTCAGGATCGACAATATAACTATATTCAATTATTTCTTAATATATTGACCCCATTATTTGATTACATATCAAATATGTAATAGACTTTGAAATGACCAAAAGCTCTTTTAACTCGGGGGTAGAGTAACGCCATGGTAAGGCGTAAGTCATCGGTTCAAGCCCGATAAAGGGCTCTTGCTTGCAATAAAGCCCAGTTTTTATTTTTAACAACAAAAAAACTGCAATATACCTTTTTTTGTTATAACGGAATAGAACATGTAATATGATTGAGGACAACTAACATATAGAATTTTTTTGAGATATAGTTTTTTTTCTTTATCTTGGTACTAATAAGACAAGGAATAGTATAAGATTAGGCATAATAAATCTCTTAATTATTTCGTATTACTTTTAAACTAAATAAAAATTAGAAGTAAGTGAACCTAACCCATTGACTGATTAATATATAAGTTATTCTGATATTGAAAATAGTCTGAATTCTAGATGGAATCATTTTCCTTTTATCTTTAAAACCATAATTCGATTATGATGTACCAAACATTCTTACTTGTAATGTACAAGACATTTTATCTTGGTCATTCTACCAGTGGAAAATAGATTGGAATTGAGATATCAAAAAAGATAAGAAAAGGTAAATGGAAAACAAAGGAACTGTTTATTTTTCATTATATCTAATATAGTATCCCTTTTTTTGAATAAAGGGAAAGGAGCGGATAGAGTTCTTTGCTCTAGCTCGTAGAGCAACAAAAATCTTTCTTGTTGTTCCTATTTATTCATAGAACGTAGAAATCATGTAGTAGTAAAAAACATAGAGATACATAAAGTATTTCTCAAAATTACTATGAGTAAGATTTAAGACGTAATAATATTCAATAGAATTGATATTCTTAATAGTCTCGAAGAGCAGAGAGGAATAAAAGCTAACTTGCTTTTCTGGCATTCTGTTTTTATATATTATATAAATAATATAATTTATAGGATAAGAAAAAAAGGGAATAGAAACAACTTCGGGTTATCATGCATTTACTTATATTGATATTATTTCGGTTTAACCGGATAAAATCCGTGCCAATAAGGCATCTTCGAAACCCGATTTATTGAAAGGGATGATGGATAAAAAATTGTCCATAAATATTTGAAATATAAAACAATGTATACCCTTTCTATCAAATAGGGTGCTCGGAAAAGGTTGGAATAGTTAAATAGGAGGATTACTATGACTATAGCCCTTGGAAAGTCTTCCAAAGAGGAACAAACTTTATTTGATATTATGGATGACTGGCTCCGCAGAGACCGTTTTGTTTTTGTGGGTTGGTCCGGTTTATTGCTTTTTCCTTGTGCTTATTTTGCGCTAGGCGGATGGTTCACGGGCACAACTTTTGTGACTTCGTGGTATACTCATGGATTGGCCAGTTCCTATTTGGAAGGTTGTAATTTTTTAACTGCTGCAGTTTCTACGCCTGCTAATAGTTTGGCACATTCTTTGCTGCTATTATGGGGTCCTGAAGCACAAGGAGATTTTACTCGTTGGTGTCAATTAGGTGGTCTATGGACTTTCGTTGCTCTTCATGGTGCTTTTGGTCTAATAGGTTTCATGTTACGCCAATTTGAACTTGCTCGATCTGTGCAATTACGACCTTATAATGCAATTGCGTTCTCTGCTCCGATTGCTGTTTTTGTTTCCGTATTCTTGATCTATCCATTAGGTCAGTCTGGTTGGTTTTTTGCACCTAGTTTTGGCGTAGCAGCTATTTTCCGATTTATCCTCTTTTTTCAAGGTTTTCATAATTGGACCTTGAATCCATTTCATATGATGGGAGTTGCCGGAGTATTGGGTGCTGCTCTTCTATGTGCTATTCACGGTGCTACCGTAGAAAATACTTTATTTGAAGACGGTGATGGTGCAAATACATTCCGTGCTTTTAACCCAACTCAAGCCGAAGAGACTTATTCTATGGTCACTGCAAACCGTTTCTGGTCCCAAATTTTTGGGGTTGCTTTTTCCAATAAACGTTGGTTACATTTCTTCATGTTATTTGTGCCGGTGACCGGTTTATGGATGAGTGCCATTGGAGTAGTTGGCCTAGCTCTAAACTTACGTGCTTATGATTTTGTTTCCCAGGAGATTCGTGCAGCAGAAGATCCTGAATTTGAGACTTTTTATACAAAAAATATTCTTTTGAACGAAGGTATTCGTGCTTGGATGGCGGCTCAGGATCAGCCTCATGAAAACCTTATATTCCCTGAGGAGGTTCTACCCCGTGGAAACGCTCTTTAATGGAACTTTAACTTTAGCTGGTCGTGACCAAGAAACCACTGGTTTCGCTTGGTGGGCTGGTAATGCTCGACTTATTAATTTGTCAGGCAAATTACTTGGGGCTCATGTGGCTCATGCCGGATTAATTGTATTCTGGGCTGGAGCAATGAATCTATTTGAAGTGGCTCATTTTGTACCGGAAAAACCTATGTATGAACAAGGATTGATTTTACTTCCCCATCTAGCTACTCTAGGATGGGGAGTCGGTCCTGGTGGGGAAATTGTGGACACTTTTCCCTATTTTGTATCCGGGGTACTTCACTTAATTTCTTCTGCAGTTTTAGGCTTCGGTGGTATTTATCACGCACTAATTGGACCCGAAACTTTAGAAGAATCTTTTCCATTTTTTGGTTATGTATGGAAAGATAGGAACAAAATGACCACAATTTTAGGTATTCACCTAATCTTGCTAGGTGTTGGTGCTTTTCTTCTAGTGTTTAAGGCTTTGTATTTTGGTGGCATATATGATACCTGGGCTCCCGGCGGTGGCGATATAAGAAAAATTACGAACCTTACGCTTAACCCAAGTACTATATTTGGTTATTTACTCAAATCCCCTTTTGGAGGGGAGGGATGGATTGTTAGTGTGGACAATCTAGAAGATCTAATTGGAGGACATGTGTGGTTAGGTTCCATTTGTATCTTCGGTGGTATCTGGCACATCTTAACAAAACCTTTTGCGTGGGCTCGCCGTGCGTTTGTATGGTCCGGAGAAGCTTACTTATCTTATAGTTTAGCAGCTCTCTCTGTCTTTGGTTTCATTGCTTGTTGTTTTGTTTGGTTTAACAATACAGCTTATCCCAGTGAATTCTATGGACCTACCGGCCCAGAAGCCTCTCAAGCACAAGCATTTACTTTTCTAGTTAGAGACCAGCGTCTTGGAGCTAGTGTAGGGTCTGCCCAAGGGCCCACTGGTTTAGGTAAATATCTTATGCGTTCTCCTACTGGAGAAATTATTTTTGGAGGGGAAACGATGCGTTTTTGGGATCTTCGTGCTCCCTGGTTGGAACCTCTAAGAGGTCCTAATGGTTTGGACCTGAGTAAGTTGAAAAAAGACATACAACCTTGGCAAGAACGACGTTCAGCAGAATATATGACTCATGCTCCTTTAGGTTCTTTAAATTCTGTGGGTGGTGTAGCTACCGAGATTAATGCGGTCAATTATGTCTCACCTCGAAGTTGGTTAGCCACTTCTCATTTCGTTCTAGGATTTTTCTTTTTCGTAGGTCATTTGTGGCATGCAGGAAGAGCTCGTGCAGCTGCAGCAGGATTTGAGAAAGGAATTGATCGTGATTTTGAACCTGTTCTTTCCATGACCCCTCTTAATTAAACCAGAGATAAAACTAGATAAATATCTAATTTCTTTTTATAAATTAAAAGGATATAACTATCCTTTGCCATTATTCTTCCAACTGAATCCTTGTTGCTCGGCTATAGCATAGCCGAGCATTTTTTTGGTACTGAACTAAGTTCTATCTAGGATTTTTGTTTTTCGTAAGTTAGGTTGAGTTGTTCGATGAACAAAAGGAGAGAGAGGGATTCGAACCCTCGATAGTTTTTAACTATACCGGTTTTCAAGACCAGAGCCATCAACCACTCGGCCATCTCTCCCGAATTAGCATAACTCATTTTATCCCGATAGATAATATCTGTCTATAGGGAATATTATATAACTATATAACTATATATGATATTTATATATAGTGATGATAAAAAGAAAATTTGCTGACTCGAAATTTGAGAATTTCGATTCATTTATGATCAAATCAAAATCCGTAGTGCATTCCAAAATCAAAAATTGACCGGATAGGGATCGAATGGTATAGCCTTTTGAATCTGTTGGAAGCTTTTAAGATAACAACCATGACTATTGCATTCCAATCGTCTGTGTTTGCATTAATCGCAATTTCAATTCTACTAGTGATTGGTGTACCTGTCGCGCTTGCCTCTCCTAATGGTTGGTCAAGTCAAAAAAATGTACTATTTTCAGGCGTATCATTATGGATTGGATCAGTCTTTTTAGTAGGTATTCTAAATTCTTTCATATCTTAAGATATATTGATCTTCTGGGTTTAAAATCTCCCCCCCCGGGGGGCCATTAGAAATAAATTCAATTATTCACAAAGGAATTTACGATAAATAAAAAAAAACCAGGTAATGAAGGTGCTGGGTTTTTATTAATATAATTGATAATCGATCAATCAGTCTATTGGATGAAATAGAATAATTTACCTCCATAGAATGGTAATATATGGGTATATATTATACCCATATAACGAGTCAAATGCGGGTATGGTTGAATGGTATAATTTCTCCTTGCCAAGGAGAAGATGCGGGTTCGATTCCCGCTACCCGCCCATCTGTAGAATATAATTCTGGACTAGTTATCGTATTGGTTTAGTCGTATTTGTATCGTATTTAGATTTCTTGTGTCTTTGCGGAGACGGGATTTGAACCCGTGACTTCAAGGTTATGAGCCTTGCGAGCTACCAAACTGCTCTACTCCGCGTTATCCCTTCATATTAACCTTATTTATAATACCCCAAAATGGGTACATCGAGCAATCCCTTAGGTATACTATTCTCCCTCCCTATATAGGGAGGGATTTTTCTATCATAACAATAACTTGAAAGAATCCTTTTTTTTTACCCTACCAACTCGATTTTGTTACCCCAGCCAACAAACATGCGTGAGCCATTTCACGGATTATATATCCGGATAATTCAAAGTCTCTATAATTGGCTCTGGGTCTTCCAGTCTTCAAACAACGTCGACGAAGACGTGTAGGTGCACTATTACGCGGTAGAGATTGTAATTTTCTATAAATTTCCAATTTTTCATCCAGTGATGAGACTTCGCTCATCTCTTTTTTCAAAGATTGGCGAAGCAAATTATATTTCCTTTCCAATCTTTGTTTCTTTTTCTCTCTTTGAATGAGACTTTTTCTTGCCATAATGATTCAGCTACTTTATATAAATAATATAGATCAAATTTGAGATGGAGAAGTATTACGTGGATTACTCCTTCTTTTTATGCATAGAGATTAGATTGAAAATCTAAAAAATGAAAAAGAATTAACCGAATTTACCTGATGTAGAGGCGATTAAGAAAGCTGCATACGTGAATATATAGCCTACAGAAAAGTGAGCTAATCCAACTAATCGTGCTTGAACAATGGAAAGAGCTACCGGCTTATCCCTCCATCGAACTAAATTAGCCAGAGGTGTGCGTTCATGAGCCCATGCAAGAGTTTCAATCAGTTCTTGCCAATATCCACGCCAAGAAATAAGAAACATAAATCCAGTAGCCCAAACAAGATGTCCAAATAAGAACATCCATGCCCAGACAGATAAACTGTTCATACCAAAAGGATTGTATCCATTAATTAGTTGTGAAGAATTTAACCAAAGATAATCTCTTAACCATCCCATTAAATAAGTGGAAGACTCATTAAATTGAGCTACATTTCCTTGCCATAAGGTGATATGCTTCCAATGCCAATAGAAAGTAACCCATCCAATGGTATTCAACATCCAGAAAACTGCTAAATAAAAAGCGTCCCAGGCCGAAATATCGCAAGTACCGCCCCGTCCCGGACCATCGCAAGGAAAACTATAACCAAAATCTTTCTTATCAGGCATTAGCTTAGAACCACGCGCATCTAAAGCACCTTTTACTAAAATCAATGTAGTCGTATGCAAACCTAGAGCAATAGCATGATGAACCAAAAAGTCTCCGGGACCAATTGTTAAGAAGAGTGAATTTTTATTATCGTTAATAGCATTCAACCAACCGGGTAACCATAAGCTTTTGCCCGCATTGAATGCTGGATCATTTGCTGAAGATAAGAGCACATCAAAGCCATATAAGGTCTTACCATGAGCAGATTGTATCCATTGAGCAAATATAGGCTCAATCAAGATTTGCTTTTCTGGAGTACCAAAAGCGAGCATAACATCGTTATGAACATAAAGTCCCAAGGTATGAAAACCTAGGAATAAACTAACCCAACTTAAATGAGATATTATGGCTTCCTTATGCTCCAACATTCTCGCCAATACATTATCCTTATTCTGTTCTGGATTATAATCTCTAATGAGAAATATAGCTCCATGGGCAAATGCCCCTGTCATAATGAATCCGGCAATGTATTGATGATGAGTATACAAAGCAGCTTGAGTAGTAAAATCTTGTGCTATGAATGCATAGGCAGGCAAAGAATACATGTGTTGAGCTACCAAAGAAGTAACAACTCCCAAAGAAGCTAGAGCAAGACCTAATTGAAAGTGAAGAGAGTTATTGATTGTGTTGTAAAGACCCTTATGCCCGCGTCCTAATAAGCCTCCCGGAGGGACATGTGCTTCTAAAATATCTTTTATACTGTGTCCAATCCCAAAGTTGGTTCTATACATATGACCAGCAATGAAAAACACAAATGCAATAGCTAAATGATGATGTGCGATATCAGTTAGCCACAAACTTTGAGTTTGTGGATGGAATCCCCCGAGAAGAGTTAGAATAGCAGTTCCCGCTCCTTTAGTGGTACCAAATAAATGACTGCTGGAATCAGGATTTTGAGCATAAAGATTCCACTGACCTGTAAAAAGTGGTTCCAACCCTTGGGGATGTGGTACTACATCTAAAAAATTATCCCACCTTATGTGCTCTCCTCTTGATTCAGGAATAGCGACATGAACTAAATGCCCCGTCCAAGCCAAAGAACTGACTCCGAAGAGCCCTGATAAATGATGATTGAGACGAGATTCGGCATTTTTAAACCATGAAACACTTGGTTTCCATTGAGGTTGTAGATGCAACCAACCCGCTGTTAAAAAGAGAGCAGAAAGAAATAGCAAGAAAAGAGCTCCAGTATAAAGATCTTCATTAGTGCGTAAACCAATTGTATACCACCACTGATAAACACCGGAATAAGCAATATTGACCGGACCGGGAGCACCTCCTCGGGTAAAGGCTTCTACGGCCGGTTGACCAAAATGAGGATCCCAAATTGCATGAGCAATAGGTCTTACATGTAAGGGGTCGTGTACCCATGCTTCGAAATTGCCTTGCCAAGCTACGTGAAACAAATTACCAGAGGTCCACAGAAAGATTATAGCTAACTGACCAAAGTGAGAAGCAAAAATCTTTTGATAAAGGCGCTCTTCGGTAATATCATCATGACTCTCAAAGTCATGTGCAGTAGCAATACCAAACCAAATACGACGAGTAGTTGGGTCCTGGGCCAAGCCTTGGCTGAACTTTGGAAATCTTGATGCCATAATGCTTTATCCTCCTAGCCATTATCCTACTGCAATAATTCTTGCTAGGAAGAACGCCCATGTCGTGGCGATTCCACCCAGAAGGTAATGAGCTACTCCTACAGCACGTCCTTGAACAATACTCAAGGCTCTTGGCTGGATAGCAGGAGCAACTTTTAATTTATTATGGGCCCAAACAATAGATTCAATAAGTTCTTGCCAATATCCACGGCCACTAAATAGGAACATTAAACTAAAGGCCCAAACGAAATGAGCACCTAAGAATAAAAGACCATATGCAGATAATGAAGAACCGTAAGATTGGATTACTTGAGAAGCTTGTGCCCATAGAAAGTCACGGAGCCACCCGTTAATTGTAACGGAACTCTGCGCAAAGTTTCCTCCTGTAATATGAGTTACCACTCTCCCTGATCACTTATACTACCCCAAACATCGGACTGCATTTTCCAGCTAAAATGAAATATTACTACCGAAATTGCATTGTACATCCAGAATAACCCTAAGAAGACATGATCCCAGGCAGATACTTGACATGTTCCTCCTCTACCAGGCCCATCGCAAGGAAAACGAAAACCAAGATTCGCTTTATCGGGTATTAAACGAGAACTGCGAGCAAATAAAACACCTTTAAGTAATATTAATACAGTCACATGGATAGTAAATGCATGAATATGGTGCACTAAAAAATCCGCAGTTCCTAATGGAATAGGTAACAAAGCCACTTTGGCACCTACTGCTATCAAATCACCACCTCCCCAGGTTAAGCTGGTGCTTGCTGTTGCATCAGGAGCTGTCAAACTGGGTGCTAAAGCATGAGTGTTTTGTATCCATTGAGCAAAGATAGGTTGTAATTGGATAGCAGTATCTGAAAACATATCTTTAGGGCGTCCTAAAGCACTCATAGTATCATTATGAATATATAGACCAAAACTATGGAAACCTAAGAAAATACATACCCAGTTGAGATGTGATACAATTGCATCACGATGTCTCAGAACACGGTCTAAAAGATTGTTGTATTGAGTAGTCGGATCATAGTCTCTTACCATAAAAATAGCTGCATGTGCAGCAGCGCCAACTATGAGAAATCCACCAATCCACATATGGTGCGTGAACAGAGATAGTTGGGTACCATAGTCAGTAGCTAGATATGGATAGGGAGGCATAGAATACATATGATGAGCTACGACAATAGTTAAAGATCCTAACATAGCTAGGTTAAGAGCTAATTGAGCATGCCATGAAGTAGTTAAGATCTCGTAAAGACCTCTATGTCCTTCCCCTGTAAATGGACCTTTATGAGCTTCCAAAATATCCTTGAGGTTATGACCAATAACCCAATTGGTTTTATACATATGACCAGCGATTAGAAAAAGAACTGCAATAGCTAAATGGTGGTGTGCAGTATCGGTCAGCCACAGACCCCCCGTTACTGGGTTCAGTCCTCCACGAAAAGTCAAAAATTCTGAATATTTCGACCAATTCAGAGTGAAAAATGGGGTCAATCCCTCAGCGAAACTGGGATAAAGTTGAGCTAAAAGCTCACGATTTAAAATAAATTCATGAGGAAGTGGTATCTCTTTAGGGTCCACTCCAGCATCTAAGAGTTGATTAATAGGTAAAGAAACGTGTATTTGGTGTCCTGCCCAAGATAGAGATCCAAGTCCTAGTAACCCTGCTAAATGGTGGTTCAACATGGATTCTACATCTTGGAACCAAGCCAATTTTGGAGCAGCTTTGTGATAATGGAACCAACCAGCAAAAAGCATTAACGCTGCAAAGATTAATGCACCAATTGCGGTGCAGTAAAGTTGCAATTCACTAGTTATTCCGGATGCTCGCCAAAGCTGGAAGAGACCAGAGGTGATTTGTATTCCTCGAAAACCTCCACCCACATCTCCATTCAAAATTTCTTGGCCTACTATTGGCCAAACTACCTGAGCACTGGGTTTAATGTGAGTAGGATCGCCTAGCCATGCTTCATAATTGGAGAAACGAGCGCCGTGAAAGTACATCCCACTTAGCCAAATAAATATGATGGCTAATTGACCAAAATGAGCACTAAATACTTTGCGAGAGATCTCTTCCAAATCATTAGTATGGCTATCAAAATCGTGAGCATCAGCATGTAGGTTCCAGATCCAGGTGGTAGTATTGGGTCCCTTAGCTAGTGTCTTTGAGAAATGACCGGGTTTAGCCCATTTTTCAAAAGAGGTTTTAACAGGATCCCTCTCCACTACGATCTTTACTTCTTCCGGTGAACGAATGGTCATTGAGTTCTCCTCTTTCCAGACGAGACATGAGAAAAAACCCGCCGAATTTTTGAAAAAAAAAAAAAAAAAAAATATATATATATATTCTATATATTCTAAACTCGTCCCTCTCTTTATTTGCCAGTTTAGAACTGGAGCGACTATGATACGGAAGTCGCTTTGAGGCAGGTGTTCAAATTTATTATGACATATCTGATAGGTGCTTAATGGACCGTTACGAGATATAAAACTTTTCCGCCCAGTGGTAAAAAAGATATATCAATATGATACAATCCTTATCTTCATATCCAGATTTATTTATCCATATCTCTGGACCCATATGTTACAGATCACTTTTATGATTCAAAAGAACTTTGAATTGATGAATATTAATGAATCTTTCATAAATTCTATTTCTGGACGGGATTTACTCATAAAAAGATTTTTTGAACAATCTATAGAAAGTATTCTTTTTTATATTTTCTATTTTTTGATAATGACAATGCAATAAGAGAAGCTAATTCGCTCGAATAGTATGATAAATTTCAGAATCTTGACAATTTCGCAGTATAGTAGTGGGGAGATTTTCATTCTCCAAAACGTCCTGTAATCTTTAACCGATTTTGTGCTTCGATATAATTGCTTGGAGCAAGCGCTATAGCTTGTTTCCAATATTCAGCAGCTTGATCAAACCAAGCTTCCGCAATTTCAGGATCTCCCTGTTGAATGGCCTGTTCTCCTCGGTCGGGATAGATCAACTTCTCAAAGTTTTCTTCCCTTAGAACCGTACTTGAGAGTTTCCTACCTCATACGGCTCAATTAACTATTCTTTAGTCCTTTACCCAAACTTTCAAAATAGGATAAATACGTTCAGCTTAACCGAAAGAACAGAATGGGTCAATGACATGAGTTTCAAACTTCACTTTCGATAAATGATCAGGTTTTATCTTTTCTCCCACCCTAAAAAGATGAAGTATTAGAAATAAAGAGATCTACTTCAGATTATCCAGATAAAAATCTTTTTAAGAGGTAACTATCTATGTTCTGTATAGAAATTTTGAATAATACTTTCCTACCAGGAAAGTACTTCACGTCTTTAGGATCTGATGCTACACCGCTGCTCAATAACCTAGTAAATCAACTCTATTACATTACATAAATAAATTCCTTATTTTTGCCCATGAGCAGATTTGATCGTATCAGCCCGAACTTTCAATAATTGATCTTTATGGTGCTTTCTTCCATCAATTGAATTGATTTTTTTATCCATAGACTATCCAGGCTATATTTACCCATTCATATTTGGGCTCCTATGAGGGATATTCTTTTGACTACAGCTGATAAAAAACCGTTGTTTTGGACGGTGCATATGTAGAAAGCCTCTTTTTTTTTTTCGTACTAGACGAATTCATTCTATAGTACAGATAGCCGCACGTAATGACAGATCAAGGCCGTATTATTAAGAGCTTGTGGTAAAGACGGGTTTCGTTCTAATGCTTGGAAATAATATTCTAAAGCCTTAGTATGTTCCCCATTACTTGTGTGGATAAGACCTATATTATATAATATATAACTTCGGTCATAGGGGTCAATTTCCGGTCGCATGGCTTCATAATAATTTTGTAAAGCTTCCGCATATTCCCCTTCGGATTGAGCTGACATTCGTTACGGTCGTTCATTCAATTGAAATGATCTCCGCTTCAAAACCGTACATGAGAATTTCACCTCATACGGCTCCTCCTAAGTAATCAATTCAATTGACAAGAAAAAAGATTTTCCTTATGATTATGAATTAACAGGAACTAGTGTATTTCCAATGAATCTCTAGCTATCCTTCTTGCAAAGATTTTTTTTTCTAAATAACCAAGTATTTTAGTTTAGCACTAAAAACATAACCTCTAACAATTTCTTTGTCCTTAACGCACTGTCTTTTACGGGAATTATTCACTTCAACAGTCTCCGATGGTTCTAGCGGTATCCGAAGTACAAACGAGATGGATGTTTGTTGCCTCAACCATTCTAACTAGCCCTTCATAAAAAGGTCATATTATAACGAAGCATTTGTGTTGTCGATTTTAACGCGTAGTGCTTTTTCCCCTATGCACACCTATCATATAGATTTGATCATTAACATCTATGTAATAGATATAACCTTTCGCTCAATACTAGAATCTCAGAAGATCAAAGCATCTAAGGCTGCATAAATCGGGGATACACGACAGAAAGAATTGTTCTATTTCTAAAACTCACCTTCACTAAGCGTAAGTTTTAACTTAATAAATATCCCGCCATTCTACGAAACGAGAAAAAGTAGAAAGAACAAAAAATCAAATCACACCATCTCTGTAATAGGTAAATGCCTTTTTCTCCCCTGAAGCCATTGGGATTATCTGCAATAATATATCCGCTACAATTGTGAAAGTCTTGTCGATAAAATTGTCATTTCTCTGAGATCTAGGCATAGTTAATTAATAAATTTGATAATTTCTTTCATTCCCCATACGGAAATGATTCCATGAACAAAATTATTTTCCAATGCACAATAGCATAATAAATCAATTTCCTTATGATCGCAAATATGTAAACTGAATAAAGAAAAATTGGGAATATTTGAAAGAGTTCATTAAATTGATTGATGAACAATCAAAAAAAAATTTGAGAAAATGTTTATATCTATATAATGCGAATCTAAGAAGTTTCGCGCTCGTTTGCTCATGACCCCAACGATAAAACGAGTAAGTAAACGGCAAATTGGTGAACATAAAATGAGAAAATGATGGTTGTGTTTGTGCATACTTATTTTATTCTAAAACATAGAATTTATTGAGTATATAAGAATATAGTCATTATGATAGAATTTGTATCATTATGGTACAATTTGTACCATTAATTCTTACCGACCGAAGAATTATTCTTAATATATAGGATCATTATGGATCAATAGATCTGGCTTAATTTCACAATTGGATCGGCAATAAAAACCCGAATAATCTAACAATAATAGGATTAGATCGATGAAAAATGAAAATATCTTGAAATAAGAAGAAAATAAGTTTGGTAAAATACTCTTTTGTCTTTATTCATAAATACTTGACTTATGCAAAAGTCAAGTATCACTTTAATAATTTAGAAAAGACTTGTTGTTTTCATTTTGTTGACAAATAAAGGATCGTGTAGGAAAGATGGCTGAGCGGTTCAAGGCGTAGCATTGGAACTGCTATGTAGACTTCTGTTTACCGAGGGTTCGAATCCCTCTCTTTCCGTATATTCGTATTCTTTTTTGCATCGTTTTCTCATGAATCTAAACCCAATAGCATGGTTTCATTTTCCCACAATCTCCTTCCATTTCGGAATAGAGAAAATCAAAAATATTTGAATAATATTGACAATGACATTGTCATGTAACATACAGAGGGACAGATGTGCAGAAATCCTTTCTTTTCATTCCCTTTCAATTGGGAATAATTTAAACTCGACGGGAATAGTATTCTACGACCAATAATTCATTAATCTTCAAACCGATACGCTTATTATCTATTATTTTTTTGACTAATCCACTATATTGTGACTTTTGTTTAATCCGATTTAAATGGGGTGGCACCCTCATTTTATCCTTCTGAAAAATATCTATATTTTTATTAATTATATTTCTCAATCCCTGTTTTTCTTTTATAGAGATTAAATCTTGGGGTTTGCAACGATAACTTGGTATATCTACTATACGACCATTGACCAGGATATGCCTATGGTTGACTAATTGTCTGGCTTCAGGAATAGTAAGCGCCATACCCAATCGAAAAAGGATATTATCCAAGCGCATTTCAAGTAATTGTAATAGAACCTGACCTGTTGATCCCTTGGCTCTTCTAGCAATACGAACATATTGAAGTAATTGGCGCTCTGGAAGTCCGTAATGAAAACGTAATCTTTGTTTTTCTTTTAGACGTACAGGATATTTAGAAGGTTTAAGAGGTTTAGAATGTTTTTTTTTAATAGGCTTTTGAATTCTGTTGGGTGTTTTCTTACTTAGTCCTGGTAAAGTTTTGAGACGCTTTATTATTTTTAAACGAGGTCCGCGATAACGGGACATAAAAAACTCCTTATTTCAAGAAATGAACAAATAATGTTGGAAAGAGGAATAATATAAACAGCACGAATATTGGAATGATTTATAGAGAAACAAATTATCTTCAATTTTGAAAATATTGTAGAGAGAAAAAAAGATATGTTTCAATCATTGATTTCGTTTCTAGTTGAAACGAATCATGCTACGACAGACCCGGCGGACCGACGATCCGAAAAGGAAGAGTCTTTTCCTTATTTCATAGATTTTAACAATCTATGGTTGATAATGGTAAGAAATGAAAAGAATAAAAACGAGCCAGCTATCGGGATCGAACCGATGACCATCGCATTACAAGTGCGACGCTCTCACCTCTGAGCTAAGCAGGCTCATATGCATGCAGTATGCAGTCACATACTTATTGGCTGAAATTAAAAGATCTCTTCGAAATCGCTCGAATTATAGCGAATCGAATTATAATAATGCAATTCAGATTAAAATGAAACATTGCGTCAATTTATATGAATTGATTATTATAAAACAATAATGGGGCGTGGCCAAGCGGTAAGGCAGCAGGTTTTGGTCCTGTTATTTCGAAGGTTCGAATCCTTCCGTCCCAGGTGGAACAGTATTATTGGAAATAAAAAAAAAAAAGACTCTATTTATAGAACGGAAATATGATTTCAATAAGATCTAAATAAAGAAAGGGATATTTTGCGGTATAGGATGGGAATACAGATAACAACATTACATCAAAAATGCAGAAAGAATATAATGCTCATGCAAATGCAATAATTGATGGGATATTATGATTTCGTTCTACAATAAGGGGATATGGCGGAATCGGTAGACGCTACGGACTTAAATTTTTTGAGCCTTGGTATGGAAACTTACCAAGTGATAGCATCCAAATCCAGGGAACCCTGGGATATTTTGAATGGGCAATCCTGAGCCAAATCCGATTTCTAGAGACAATAGTTTCCTTTCCGAGAAAGGGATAGGTGCAGAGACTCAACGGAAGCTATTCTAACGAATCAACATAATTTGGATTGGATACAATCCATTATTTACATAATGTCTTTTGTATTTTATTGAACGCTTGAAAAAGCGTTATATATCACCAATAAACAAAAATAACGATTAGAGTTCTAGGTTTGTTTTGAAAGAATATGCCTAGCTTCAAATTGATTGAAATTGAAGGATTTTTCATTCCATTTTTGTTAATTGGACGAGGATAAAGATAGAGTCCAATTCTACATGTCAATGTCAACAACAATGAAAATTGGAGTAGGAGGAAAATCCGTTGGTTTTATAGATCGTGAGGGTTCGAGTCCCTCTATCCCCAGGTTATCTGTTTTATTTTCGATTTGTTAGATATGTTCTTAAGAACATAAGAAGTTATCATTATATGATAAATTTGTGTCTGCTTCTCTTATATATACATCTGTGTATATAACTGTATATAACATATAATAATAATATATATATATATATATATATATATATATATATTATTATGTTTTTATTTGTATCGTTGTTTTTACTCATTCAAATGCTGTCTTTTACCTTTTTTGTTTTTAGTTGACAGGAGTTTGGTTACTGTGCTAGTATGATGCACAGGGGAACAGCCGGGATAGCTCAGTTGGTAGAGCAGAGGACTGAAAATCCTTGTGTCACCAGTTCAAATCTGGTTCCTGGCATATATATTAATATACTTAATATACTTTTATAAGTATGAAAAAGGATTAGTAGACCTTAATAATATAATGATTAGAAAATAACTAATAATAATATTGATGATTTACGAATAAA
Organism: Chamaecyparis obtusa; assembly: GCA_027943335.1. NCBI lineage: Eukaryota > Viridiplantae > Streptophyta > Pinopsida > Cupressales > Cupressaceae > Chamaecyparis > Chamaecyparis obtusa. Next base: position 25,493 of record BSBK01003693.1, on the reverse strand, counting down.
TAATCATCAGTGATTCTATGTTATTGAATCCATAGGGAGTTGGTCCAAGTTATTTCAAAGGGGATAAAAAAACGACTTGAAATAACTCGAACTAGAGAGCAATTTTCTCTATTTCATTCGTATTAATATCTTCTCGTAAAAAAAAAAGAACTAGGCCTATTCGATAGTTTCCAATTCCTTTGGAAGATTCAAAAAAAATGATTACGATTAATAGAAAGATTGAGAAAAAATAGCTTCTACCTTAGCATTATATAAAAATAGAACTAGATCGGGGTAAAGACCAATACCTATGATTGGTAGAAAGAGACAGATCAAAATAAAAAGTTCGCGTGGTCCCGAATCTTTAAAATAAGGATTCGGGACATTCAAAACCTTATATCCATAGAACATTCGACGTAACATAGATAACAAATAAATGGGAGTTAATATCATTCCAATTGCCGCTATTGCAGTAATAATGATCCGAAAGGTCGAAGAATAATTATGATTAGTAATTATACCCAAAAATATCATAAATTCTGCTACAAAACCACTCATTCCTGGCAATGCAAGAGAAGCCATTGAAAAGCTACTGAACATAGTAAAGATTTTAGGAATTGGTATAGCGATTCCTCCCATTTCATCAAGAAAAAGAGTACGTATCCTATCATAACTGGTTCCTACCAAGAAAAAAAGTGCAGCACCAATTAATCCATGAGAAATCATTTGCAAAATGGCTCCATTGAGACCTGTATATGTCATGGAACCAATTCCTATAATTACAAAACCCATATGAGATATTGATGAATAGGCTATCCTTCTTTTCAAATTGCGTTGACCCATAGAAGTTAGAGCTGCATAGATAATTTGCACTGCTCCTATTATAATCAACCACGGCGAAAACAAAGAATGAGCATGAGGTAGCAATTCCATATTGATCCGAATCAACCCGTATCCCCCCATTTTCAATAGAACTCCGGCCAAAAGCATACATGTACTATAATGTGCTTCCCCATGAGTATCCGGTAACCAGGTATGGAAAGGGAAGATTGGCAATTTTATTGCATAAGCGATCAAAAACCCTAAATATAAGAGTATTTCAAGTGCGATGGGATAATCTTTTTTAGCTAATAATTCGAAATCGAATGCTGGTCCATGAGATCCATAGAGACCCATACTTAAAGCTCCCATTAAGATAAAAATGGAACCACCCGCAGTATACAAAAGAAATTTTGTGGCTGAATAGAGACGTCTTTTTCCCCCCCACATGGATAAAAGTAAGTACACAGGAATTAGTTCCAACTCCCACATGAGAAAGAAAAGTAGAATATCTCGAGAAGCAAATAATCCCAATTGGCCACTGTACATTGCCAACATCAAGAAATACAATAATCGCGGATTTCGAGTAACTGGCCAAGCAGCTAAAGTAGCTAAAGTAGTTACAAATCCCGTTAATAAAATAAGTCCAATGGAAAATCCATCAATTCCCAGTTTCCAATGAAAATGAATAAGGTTTATCCAGTTATAATCCTCTTCCAATTGGATTAATGAATTATCAAAATGATAATGATAACGGAATATATAGGTCATTAAAAGAAGATCTAATAAGCAAATACCTAGAGTATACCATCGAATCATTTTATTTCCTTTATAGGGAAATAAAGGGATTAATAACCCCGCAGATATGGGCAAAATAACAATTATTGTTAACCAAGGTAAATTACTCATAATGAAGAGAAAAGAGACTTTCGATATCAAAACCCATGCTTTCATTTTTGGGTCGAGTATGGGTTTTGATCAGTGAAAGAGGAAAAGGAGAATGAAAAATATATATGGGATGAATCTAACTATTTTTCTTTTTTGATGGATCAGTAAGCTAGACCCATACTGCGCGTTGTTTCATGCCATAAATAAACACGTACACTTAAGAAATCCGTTGGACAAGCCGATTCACACCTCTTACAACCTACGCAGTCTTCTGTTCTTGGAGCAGAAGCAATTTGCTTAGCTTTACATCCTTCCCAAGGTATCATTTCTAATACATCTGTGGGACACGCTCGTACACACTGGGTACAACCAATACATGTATCATAAATTTTGACTGAATGTGCCATTGAATCTAAGAACTCTATAAAAACTGTTTCATTGAATAAGATTTTTTAATATATGGCCAATGACGATATATTATGAATATCAAGCAAATCAATAATTGTATTATCGGTGATATAATGAATAGATTCGGATTCTATCTGTTTGATTTATAAAACAGACAGATTTGACCGAATCTGGTCTAATCGTGTTAAACAGATCATTTGAATAATGAGTTAAATATGAATTATGCTCTTGATTGATCGTAATACTTATTTGAAATCTCTAGAAAATAAAAGATCTAGATCTATTTTTAGAGAGACAAGCCTAGTATCCATTTGAATAGTAATAGGTATACAAATTTCTCGATCTCTATTACCATTTTGACAAATTAAATTGATCGATACGAGTTGATTTTCTGTTACGATATATTGCCAAAACAATAGCTAATCCAATAGCTGCTTCAGCAGCAGCAATAGCTATAACAAAGATCGAAAAGATATCCCCCTTTACTTGTCTACTATCAAAAAAATCTGAGAATGTTACTAGGTTTAAATTAACCGCATTGAGTATTAGCTCAAGACACATAAGTGCTTTAACCATGTTTCGACTTCTTACTAGTCCATAAATACCGATAGAGAATAAATAAGCACCTAAAATAAGCGCATGTTCGAGCATAATAGAGGAACTCCTCATACCTTGATCTCTTCAGATACAAACAAAAGTGATAGTTTCTAATTTACCATTATCGAAAGAAAAAAAATGATACGATGTCGCACGAGAGCTTTCATTTTCAAACTGTTTCTTCTCGACGAGCTATAGTAATGGCTCCTATAAGAGCAACTAGAAGAATTAGAGAAATAAGTTCGAATGGAAGGAAAAAATCAGTGGATAAATGAGCCCCAATACGTTGAATATTGCTTGTTAAATCTCGTTCTAACATTTGATCTGATTTTTGAGTCAGAGATATTCCGAACCATGATATGTTCAAGATAATAGTAATTAACGAACAAAAAAGACTTGTACAAACTATTGAAGTAATGCTATCTCCGACAGTCCAGGGAGGGGCATAATTGGGATATTTTGGATTATTCATCAACATCACGGCAAATAGAATCAAAATATTAACAGCTCCTATGTAGATCAGGATTTGTGCAACAGCTACGAAATCCGCATTCAGTATAATATAGAAAAAAGAGATACAAATTAGAACTAACCCCAATGAAAGAGCGGAATAAATTATATTAGTAATTAATACTACTCCTATACCTCCTAATATAAGACTTAGCGTTAGAGGAGCCAACAAAAGAATATCATATATCGATTCAGATCGATTCATTATGTGTACAATAAGTTTGAATATTATTTCCTCCCATTCACTAAATAAAAAGTTACCCTATTTACCTATATGCTATACTGGATTTGTAATTTCATTTGATATGGGCACTGATTAATTAATCTATAGATCAATAATAGATTCCGATCAATCACACATGTGACATTATTAATGGAATGTCAATAGAATTATTCATTAATTACTGATTTGTCAAAAAAAAAGATTTTGTTTATTAGATACTCTTTGATCGCAGCGCAATCTGAATAATCGTAGAAATTATTGAATCATAAAATTTGTCCGTAGTTTCTTCAGACATACTAAGTTAATATGTTATGTTGAGCTCGGAATTGTTTGAATTGTTAAATCTTCAACAACGGATATTGGTAAACGTCCTAAAGCAATATGATCATAATTTAATTCATGACGATCATAGGTCGAAAGTTCATATTCTTCAGTCATCGCTAGACAATTTGTGGGGCAATATTCGACACAATTTCCACAAAAGATACAAATTCCAAAATCAATACTATAATTTTCCAATCGTTTTTTCCCCATATCTATTCCGACTTTCCAATCCACAACAGGTAGATTGATCGGGCATACACGGACGCATACTTCACAAGCAATACATTTATCAAATTCAAAGTGGATCCTCCCGCGAAATCGTTCTGATGGGATCCATTTTTCATAGGGATATTGAATAGTAATAGGTAAACGATTCATGTGATATAAGGTAACAAAAAAACCTTGCCCAATGTATCTCGCAGCCTGTATTGCTTGTTCACTATAATTCATAAACCCAGTTACCATGGAGAACATGTGTAAAATCTCCTTGAATAATCATTTCATAGAAATTTCTTTCTCTTCATAGATTTGATCTATCAAATTTGGATATATTGCAAAATTGATAAAAACCTCTTCACGAAGAAGAAAAGAGAGTTAGTTACAATAAAATAAGTTGGAAAGAGGCTGTTAGTAACAGATTACCCAAAGCAATAGGTAAAAGAAATTTCCACCCAAGATCCAATAATTGGTCCATTCTTATCCTAGGCAAGGTCCATCTTGCCGTGATAGAAATAAATAAGAACAGATAGGCTTTAGCTAATATAATTAGGATCCCGATTGTTATATTAACGACCCCGCTAATTCCAGAAATAGAATCCCATTCAAAATGTTCCAGAATGGGTATGAATGGAATTGATAAGTTCCATCCGCCCAAGTAAAGAACTGTCACAAAGAATGAAGAAGCTAATAGATTTAGGTAAGAAGCAACGTAAAATAAACCAAATTTGATACCCGAATATTCAGTTTGATAACCAAGAAGCAACGTAAAATAAACCAAATTTGATACCCGAATATTCAGTTTGATAACCCGCTACCAATTCTTCTTCCGCTTCGGGTAAATCAAAGGGCAATCTTTCACATTCTGCCAGAGATGAGATGAAAAAAGCTAAAAACCCTATAGGTTGACGCCACAAATTCCATCCTAAAAAACCATATCTGCACTGTGCTTCAACTATATCAATTGTACTTGAACTATTGGATAATTATAGTCGACAGAAACATCACTGTTTTCATCTCTATTCCAAAACCGTACGTGAAACTTTCACTTCATACGGCTTCTCAATGGTCATTAAGAAATAAAGAAAAAAAGCACCAGATCATAAATTGAACCAATGAGATTCCGTCTGCTACAAATAATAGGAGCTTTTGAACCTATCTTAACCTTCAGTATTTTTTTGCCAGAGAAAGAAAACTGTGTAAAGGATTACTTCGTTCTGGATAGCCATTTTTGATTTAAGTAGATAGAAACATATTGTAGATCGGGGTTTTGGGGAAGTACCACTTGATCATCCCTACCAATGTCAAGTCCTTATTGTTATCCCATTTCTATGGAAATATCTTTGGTCTAGATATCAGTTTCTTTTTTTCACTAATCTTTTTTATATCTTGGTGTTTCTCACCATCTACCTTTGCTTGATTTTTAGTATATATGACAGTAACTTCATACTTTTCTTTTGTCCTTTGCCTCCCCGCTATTGGGCCCCGATGACTAATATATGAGCTGGGGTACACAGTTTTCACTGATTGTGCATGCTCTCACTCTTGTACATGGGGGATGGGACTTAATCATCTTACTGCAAGATTTGTAAACTGTTTGATCTCACCCATATGACTATCTAGTTTTTTGATCGGAATATTCATCCATTCACTTCTGTTTTTCCCTTTTTTAGTTATTAATAAAAAGAGGGAAAAATGAATCTCATATTCCAACGAATCACACGTAGAGATATAGATAACACACATAAAGCTAAAGGAATTTCATAACTAATAGCTTGAGCAAGCAGCTCGGAGACCACCTAAAAAAGAATATTTATTATTGGATCCATATCCTGCTATAAGCAGTCCAAGGGGAGCAATACTTGAAATTGCAATCCAAAAGAAAACGCCTATACTAAGATCAATTAAAACAATGTGGCGACCAAAGGGAATTACTAAATAGCCTAAAAAAATAGGTATCACTACTTACTGCTGGACCAATACTAAATAACCAAATATCCCCCCTAGATGGGATAATATCCTCTTTTAGCAGTAGTTTTATTCCATCCGTCAAAGCTTGAATAATTCCCAAAGGACCGGCGTATTCAGGTCCAATGCGTTGTTGTATTCCCGCAGATATTTTTCTTTCGAGCCATACAATAACTAATACTCCTATCGTAATTCCCAATAGAAGGATAATTATGTCAATTAGAATCCATATAAAACTATATATTTCTTTTGAAAATCCCAATCGAGAAAATAAATTGATAGCTTGTTCTTCGAGATCTGCTATATTAATCACCATTTTAACGATCAACCTCTCCCATAATGATATCTATACTACCCAAAATCGTCATGATATCGGCTAATTTCATCCTTTAACCAGTTGAGGAGGAATCTGCAAATTAATAAAACCAGGTGGTCGGATTTTCCATCTCCAGGGAAAAATGTTATCATCTCCTATAAAAAAAATTCCTAATTCCCCCTTGGAGCTTCTACTCTCACGTAATGTTCTTGTTTTGATAACTCAAAAGTAGGGGAAGGTTTTTTACTAATAAATCGAGATTCAAAATTGTTCCATTGCGAATCTTTTCCCTTATTTAAACGTCGAACCTCTAAATTCTCATAGGGACCTCCCGGAATTATTTCTAGGGCCTGTCTAATTATTTTTATAGATTCTTTCATTTCTCCGATTCGAAGCAAATAACGAGCTAACGAATCTCCTTCTTTTTGCCATTGGATTTCCCAATCCAATTCATCATAACATTCATAATGATCCACTTTACGAAGATCCCATTGGATTCCGGAAGCTCGTAGCATGGGTCCTGATAAACTCCAATCTATTGCTTCTTCTCTACTAATAATGCCTACTCCCTCAACTCGTTTTAAAAAGATAGGATTGCATGTAATAAGGTCTTTCATATTCTGTCACTTTTGGAAAGAAATAATAGCAAAAATCGAAGCATTTATCTACCCAACCGTAGGTAAATCTACAGCTACTCCTCCAATACGGAAATAATTATGCATCATTTCGCATGCCCGTGGCAGCTTCAAATAAATCATATATCATTTCCCTCTCTCTTAAAATATAAAAGAAAGGAGTCTGCGCACCAATATCAGCCATGAAAGGTCCAAGCCATAACAAATGAGAAGCTATACGACTTAACTCTAGCATAATCATTCTAATATAGCTGGCCCTTTTAGGTATTTGAATATTTTCCAATTTTTCTGGTGCATTAACCGTTATTGCCTCTGTGAACATAGTAGCTAAATAATCCCATCGTGTTACATAGGGGAGATATTGAACAATTGTTCGGTTCTCAGCAATTTTCTCCATACCTCTATGTAAATAACCTAATATAGGTTCACAGTCAATAACATCTTCACCATCTAGAGTAACAATAAGTCGAAGAACACCATGCATTGATGGATGATGAGGACCCATACTTACCATCATGAGGTCTTTCTCCCTAGCAACCATAATCATAACTCTTCCCCGGTTAAAAAAATCAATGAGAACAAAAGAAAGAATGACTCATTAGGATCCGGAATTTAATAAAACATAATTTCTTCAAATTTCGTTCAAAATTAACGCAGTCCACGAATATCTAATTGATCGATTAAACGTTTGTAACGAAGTCTATCTTTCATGAACAGATAAATCAGAAGTCGTTTACGTTTACCCACAATTTTCCACAAACCTCTTTGGGACGAGTAGTCTCTTCCGTGCAGGTCCAAATGTTCAGTAAGTTTTTGAATTCGACTGGTTAAATAACATACTTGAGATTCAACAGATCCTCTTTGTTCTCTAGGAATCAAAGAGGGACGAACAGACAATTTTTTGATCATAAAAAAAATATTTCCAAGTTCAATATTATTGATTTAATTTAGAGTAAGAAAAAAGAATGAGATCCATTTCTTTTTGTTCATGGTCTATATATTCCTACGTTTCGATCGAATTAGAATAAAGCTACCATATCAGCAAGATTGAATGTCGGAGTTTATCCGGTATTATTCAAAAGAATGATACACTCTCCTTTTCCATTGAGAAAGAAAAAAAGGGATGACGGAATGATTAATAAATTCCCGATCTTTAAGATCAAAAGAAGGGCTGTAGTGGATTATAGAACCGTGTCCCCTTGATCTTTCCAAGTACCTCCAAGAGACCCTAGAGATTCCCATTGCTCCTCTCTAGGGTCTTGGAGGGTGTACTATAGTTACACCACTTCCTCTAATTTATTCATTATTTTGGGGATCTTCTTCATCCGTTCCTTTGCTAAGGTAGGAAGAAAAACCCTTGGGTTTTTTTCCCATTAGTAGGTCTCTCGGGAGGTTCAGTAGGTCTCTCGGTATGTTCGGGCTTGGTCCTATTATTTTCACCTCATCCTTCTCACCGAAAAAAAACTCTCTTAAAGAAGAATAACTCGTAACATAAGAAAGAGCTTTTCTTGCGTCCGAATTTGCTTTTTTCCTCCAAACCTTGTTACGATGCTGTTTTTTGGATTTAGAGGTGCGTTTTTTTGGTACAGCCATAATATTTTTATAGTTCAATTTTATTTAGAAAAAAATATCAAATTTTTGAATATTCTATATTTTTTTATTTTGTAAACTTCTTATATTATATATCTTTAAATTCAATTCATTTTTATAGTTTAGTTCCATTTTATTTAGAAAAAAATGATAGAATATTCTATCGTTTTTTTCTTGCATTTTGCAACCTTATTAGAGAATATTTACTAGTAATAGAAGATCCACGATACAAATTGATAACAATTATCAATTCTTACATACGTATATCGAATTTTGAGTAAATGAAAACTATGTCATTTTAACAGATTCATTTATTTCTCATCTTAAGAATTCCAATTGGTTTAATTTTCTATTCAATTCTATTCTTAATACTACTATTGATCTACAATAGAAAATTTCATAAAATAAGAATGTGTGTGTACATGACTAATAGCTCAGTACCTAGACTGAAAAAGAGTTCCTTCTTGCTCATCTTACAAATATTTGATTAGTATCAGTATTGACCGGTGCAAATCTTTTGCAGAAAAAAGATGAAAAAAGGTCACAATAAATATGAAATCGATAGGATTGCATCCCATATTCTATCGTTCTTGTTTATTTATGATCTATCGTTTTTATTTTATTCTCTTCAGGGTCTAGTGGATTGGAAACCAAGAATGTGGAATATCAAAATATTGAGAATAATGATTTAATCTTCCTATGGAATTTATATACAAATATGCTCGGGTCGTACCTTTCCTTCCCGCTTTCAGCTTCTGTACCAATCGGATTAGGATCCTTTTTTTTTCCAGGAGCAACTAAGAGTGTTCGCCGTACATGGGCTCTTATTAGCATTTTTCTGTTAAGCGTAGCTATGTTTCTTTCTTTCAATTTGTTCTTGCAAACAGATTACCGGCGGTCCCATCTATCGGTATTTCTGGTCCTGGGTTATCAATAATAAGTTTTCATTAGAATTAGGCTATTTGATTGATCCACTTACTTCCATTATGTTAGTTTTAGTTACAACAGTTGGAACCATGGTTATGATCTACAGCGATAATTATATGTCGCATGATAAAACATATGTGAGGTTTTTCGCTACCTTAATTTTTTCAATGCTTCTATGCTGGGGTTAGTTATTAGCCCTAATTTATTACAAATATATTTTTTTTGGGAATTAGTAGGAATGTGCTCCTATTTATTGATAGGTTTCTGGTTTACCGCGACCCAGCGCGGCTAATGCTTGTCAAAAAGCATTTATAACTAATCGTGCAGGGGATTTTGGACTCTTATTAGGAATCCTAGGTTTTTATTGGGTAACAGGTAGTATTTGAATTTCAATCATTTCGTTTGAAAAATTCAACGAATTGACTGCCGTTGATGGGGTTGGTTCGCTCTTTTTTACTTCGTGTGCTTTTCTCTTATTTTTAGGTCCAGTAGCCAAATCTGCACAATTTCCACTTCATGTATGGTTACCTGATGCTATGGAAGGGCCTACTCCTATTTCAGCTCTTATACATGCCGCTACTATGGTAGCAGCAGGAATTTTTCTTGTAGCTCGGTTGTTTCCTCTTTTTAAAAGCTCTACCTTTAATAATGTATCTTATCTCTTGGATAGGTGGAATAACAGCTCTATTGGGAGCTACTATGGCTCTCGCTCAAAAAGATCTTAAAAAAGGCTTGGCTTATTCTACTATGTCTCAATTAGGTTACATGATGTTAGCTCTAGGGATAGATTCTTATCGAATCGCTCTGTTCCATTTGATTACACATGCTTATTCCAAGGCATTATTGTTCCTAGGATCCGGATCAGTCATCCATTCCATGGAACCCATTGTTGGATATTGCCCCAGTAAAAGTCAGAATATGGCTCTTATGGGTGGTTTGAGGAAATATATGCCAATTACGGGAATCACTTTTCTTTTAGGGACACTTTCTCTTTCTGGTATTCCACCTTTTGCTTGTTTTTGGTCTAAAGACCAAATTCTTAGTGATAGTAAGTTATATTCTCCCATTTTGGGGGGAATAACTTGGTTCACAG
>BSBK01003693.1:7500-10000 GCA_027943335.1 Chamaecyparis obtusa | reverse complement strand
ATTCTGCATTTTTCTGGTAAATGTTGTTTCTGTCAAATAGAAGATCAAAGCAGGTCGACTCCTCCCACTGCTTGAAAGCGTTACGGTTTCATATTCTATTTCAATCCCCGCTAGGGGTTCTTTTCACCTTTCCCTCACGGTACTATTTCGCTATCGGTCACTCAGGAGTATTTAGCCTTGCAAGGTGGTCCTTGCTGATTCACAAGGGATTCCACGTGCCCCATGCTACTCGGTTAGAGCGTAAGCTATCACGATGCTTTCGACTACTGGACTTTCACCATCTAGGGTGCTGTATTCCACTATTTAAAATAGACTTCGCCTAGCAGCATGACGCTTAGATTGCTCTCCCACAACCCCGTTTTAACGGTTTTAGGCTGATCCCATTTCGCTCGCCGCTACTACGGGAATCGCTTTTGCTTTCTCTTCCTCTGGCTACTAAGATGTTTCAGTTCGCCAGGTTGTCCCTTGTCTGTCTATGGATTCAACAGATAGTTAAAAAGGTTAACCTATTCGGGAATCTCCGGATCTATGCTCAATTTCCACTCCCCGAAGCATTTCGTCGATTACTACGCCCTTCTTCGTCTCTGGGTGCCTAGGTATCCACCGTACGCCCTTAGTTTTTTGAACCTTGCCGCTCAACGCCGTCTTAAGGAGCTACTATACTAAAGACATGAAAGCATCTTATCAACGTCCATGAACGATAAATCATAGATAAAACTGCCGATTATGACTAATCTGCTCCGCAGAATCGTCACGGGGTGGAGATAAGCGGACTCGAAACCGCTGGCATCCGCCACAGGGTCAACCACTGTCTATTGAACCCTCTTGATTAAGTCTACCATAGAAGGCCAACAATCGACAATAGCCTTCCCCCCGAACACAGCTCACAATTTTCATTGTACTGTGCTCTCCAAAGAGCAACTCCTCCCAAAAGCAATAAGTTGTTGACCCTAGGAATTCTTGAAGTTCTGAAGAATTAAAACTCCGAAGAACCAGGAACAAAAAGCTCTTCTTTTTTCCACCGACTCTTTGGTCTTATCTTAAAAGATTGCCCTTCTCCGACCCTTCCTGCCCAATCAGAAGGGACAGCTAATGCGTTCCACTTCTCAAATCAGGGTATGTGGTCGGTCTGTGACCCCTGGATGATGAAAACATCCTTGGAGCGATTTCGTAGTTCCTACGGGGTGGAGATGATGGGGTCGGTCCATGGCATGACTTTTCCTTCTGCCCCGCGTTTTTTGGGCTAAAAAGGGTTGAAGGGGAGATAGTACATCAAGTTGTTCGCAAGGGCCAACTTGATCCTCTTCCCCCGAGGATCCTATAAGAAAGATCCCTAGGGGAGCCGCCGACTCCAACTATGGGCCATGTACGATCCATACTAGATCTAACCAACTACCCACCCTACCTTCTCTACGTTCTTGACAGTCTATCTTCGTCTCAATAGAGTTTTTTAGTGGCATGTTACGGTCCTTTCTCCCATTACTGATAAAAAGTGAGCCACTGGTTTAGGTAAAAAAATACTATCATTACCGCCTAAACAATCAGACATCCAACCCGTAATCGCAACGACCCGATTGCAAGAGCGGAGCCTCTACCAACTGAGCTATATCCCCGTAGATGTCAAATGAAGCAGACAACAATCCTACTACCGCATAATGCGTGGGCTATCCTGGGCTTGAACCAGAGACCTCGCCCGTGAAGTAAATCATCGCACCTATGATTAGATGAGAATAAGTTCTCTCTTCATTCAGGAGCGACTCATCCTTCCCGAACACAGCATACAATTTTCCGCTGTACTGCGCTCTCCAAGTGTACTTGCTCCCCTTCCTTTTTCTTCACCAACGGCAAGAAAAGAAGTCAAAATTTGGGATGAGAAGAGAAAAGGAGGCATTATAAGATCCTCCTAACCCAATCCCAGACACACACTCCAAGATCCTTTTTCGATCCTGCTTCTCTCATCGTTTATTAGGAGACGAATAACGATTTCCTAATAATACTGATCCGGAAATTGTTCATAGTGATTGAACGAACTGAAGACCGAGTAAGTATTTACTATCCACTATTTTAGTTTTAGAAAGAAAAAGTCTCCCGACGGACCTATACTTACTATATTTCCCGCATCCTACGAAAAGAAAAAAAGCATGAAAAGACTCGAATGATATGATCCCTCCGTCACCCTAGAATAAAAGGTGATCTCGTAGTTCTTGGTCTGTGAAGATGCGTTGTTAGGTGCTTTTTTACACATTTAGGCTTAATAATAAGAACTTCAGCCCGTGCTCGAGAGATAGCCTTCCATACACTGATAAGATATGCATGGATTCTCGAGAAAAAAGTAGCCAAAATACTTGGCTACCCAGGACCGCCCAGATCCCACGAATGAATAGAAAATTTGATCTACATTCGATCTCACCTTAATCACCTCATCTATCCTCCTGATAAGAAAGTCAGTTTTCAAACCCTGGTTCGAACAGAAGGAGTACGCCATGCTAATGTGCCTTGG
>BSBK01003693.1:0-5000 GCA_027943335.1 Chamaecyparis obtusa | reverse complement strand
TTATACTTTCTTTTTTACTGGTGGAAATGAGAAATCGCATTCAATATATTATAAATGTAAACCCCCTAGCCTCTTTTTATTCACGATATAAAAAAGAGCGAACAGAAATAAAAAGAGAACTAGGGATAATCAGTTTTGAACTGATGACTTTCACCACGTCAAGGTGACACTCTACCACTGAGTTATATCCCTTTCCTATCCTCATCCAGAAGGGAAATTGTAAGAGTAAGAACTTCCCATTCCCAAAGAATCGATAAATTCCACGAAACTATATCATTATTCCCCGAAAGTTATATCTTGTTCTCATACTTTTTCAAAACCTCGTAAAAAAAAGAATGAAATCATTTTTTCACTAGTTACAAATTGACATTTTCTATTGAAATACAAAATTTCATTTTGTAACTAAATAGGCAAAGAGTTCGTTTTTTTTTCTTTTTATATTTATTCTGCATTTTATATTTAGATGCACATAATAGAATTCAAAAACTTTCCCTAGATTTTCTTACCTTATATTGCCGATTGGTGCACACAGCCGCTCGGAACATATATTCTATTTATACCATTTTATCATAGGCCATCGAAATAATCCTGAGTAGCCAAACCATGCCACCCAAATCAAAGCACAAAAGTCAAAATTTTTCATCAAATTGATTCCCAGTTAAATAATGCATAACTACACGGATAAGCTGACATTAACCCGTCAATTTTGAATTGAATTTATGATTCAAAAAAATGATATTTCGAGATATCAATAAAAAATGAGCATGTTAATAATAAAAATGGATAAAAAAAAAAGATTATCACTCTCATTCTTTTTAATAGAGAAAGAAGAATGAACCCCGAAGGATTCGGATAGTTTTTTTTTCTATTTATATTTTATATATTATATATAATATATATATATATAAATACTCGAAAAACAAAAATGTCCTCAAAAGAATTGAACGAGAAGCCGTATGAGGTGAAATTCTCATGTACGGTTTTGTATAGTGGCAGTAGAGGTAACTTTTCTGTCAACTTTTCCACTATCACCCCTAAAAAACCAAACTCTGCCTTACGCAAAGTCGCTAGAGTACGATTAACTTCTAAATATGAAATCACTGCTTATATACCTGGCATTGACCATAATTTACAAGAACATTCTGTAGTATTAGTAAGAGGTGGAAGAGTTAAGGATTTGCCCGGTGTTAAATATCACATAATTCGAGGAATCTTAGATGCTGTCTCAGTCAAAAATCGGAAACAAGGGCGTTCTAGTGCGTTGTATATTCTTATCTAAGATTTGTATCATTTTATGATGATGCCATGTCAATTGCTAAAAACATGTAAAGTATATGGCTAACCCAATAACGAACGTTTTATAAGGGGACTAGAGCAGGCTAAAACAATAAGGATAATATATGTCTAAGGTTTAATATTGAATTCATTTGATAAGTTTTCCCTTACTTAGTGTGTGTTAATATAAAATTGGAAATGTCTTGACTTTTTTGGAGCAGATTCAATTCAAATAGCATTGATTTAAAACACCCTTTCCTTTTTTTATACTCTTTTTAAAACCTAAGGACCTAATCGTATAGATATAGAAAATACAAGATTTCTAATCATAGCAAAAGAAAGGAAACGGATACTCAATTGAGAATGAGTAAACATAATTCTATGCATAAGAATATATATTATATCATATATATAATATGCAGATAGAATCATGTGGAAAGCCGTATTCGACGAAAGTCGTATGTACGGTTTGGAGGGAGATCTTTGCCGCCTTTAGAGATCCACCCTACAATATGGAGTTAAAAAGCCGAAATAAGTAATGATTAGTCTTTATGAAATAAATTTATGAACCTTTTTCACACTCATGTCACGTCAAAGTACTGTAGAAAAGAAAATTGATAAATTTGATCCGATTTATCATAATCGATTAGTTAACATGGTCGTTAACCGTATTCTTAAACACGGAAAAAAATCATTAGCTTATCGAATTTTTTATCAATCTCTAGAAAAGATTCACGAAAAAACAGAGAAAAATCCACTAATTGTTCTACGTCAAGCAATAGACAAATTAACTCCCAAATTGATAGTAAAATCAAAACGTGTAAGTGGATCCACTTATCAAGTTCCGATTGAAATAAAAGAGAAAGAAGGAAAAATACTTGCTATTCGTTGGTTATTAGAGTCATCCCGAAAACGTTCTGGTCCAAATATGCAATTCAAATTGAGTTACGAAATAATGGATGCTGCCAGAGAGAAAGGCAATGCTATACGCAAGAAGGAAGAGATTCATAAAATGGCAGAATCCAATAAAGCTTTTGCACATTACCGTTAATCCATTAACTATATAAAATAGATCTACAGATCTATTCCATTCTGATCAATAAAAGAAAACTTACTTTATCAAAATTTTATTGGAACGAAAACGAAAGGAAAAGAAGAATGAAAAAGAAATCATAGATAAATGATAATAAGGAGATTCTAAAGAAAATGTTGCTTAAATATTAATTGAAGTTACTAACTAATGATCCGGACAAAATGAAAAATGCATTTTCAATTAATACCTTTAAATCATTTTTATGAAAGAATTTCATTTGCTTCTCTTCTATGGAAGTTCCATTTTTCCAGAATGCATCCTTATTTTTGGCCTATTTCTTCTTCTAGTAATCGATTTCATTTCTGATCAGAAAAAGACAACTTGGTTCTATTTCATCTCTTTAACAAGTTTAGTGCTAAGCATAGCTTTTTTGTTATTTCAATGGAGAGAAGAACCTACGATCAGTTTTTTTGGTAATTTCCAAACAAACAATTTTAATAAAATATTTCGGTTTCTCATTTTATTATGTTCCACTTTATGTATTCCTCTATCCGTGGAATACATTCAATGTACAGAAATGGCTGTAACAGAGTTTTTGTTATTCATATTAACAGCTACTTTAGGAGGAATGTTTTTATGTGGTGCTAATGATTTAACAACTATCTTCGTATCTTTAGAATGTTTAAGTCTATGTTCTTATCTATTATCTGGATATACCAAAAGAGATGTACGGTCTAATGAGGCTATTATGAAATATTTACTTATGGGTGGAACAAGTTCTTCCATTCTTGCTTATGGTCTTTCTTGGCTATATGGTCTATCTGGAGGTGAGATTGAAATTCAAGAAATAGCCAATGGTCTTATAAATACACAAATGTATAACTCTCCAGGAATTTGGATTGCACTTTTCTCTATAACGGTAGGAATTGCATTCAAGCTTTCTTTAGTTCCTTTTCATCAATGGACCCCCGATGTATATGAAGGAGTGCGATTCGTTTTACAAATAGAAACTCTATAGACATGTGGAAAAAAGATTGTTATTCCCACTTGGACTAAGACATAACTTTTACCAAAAATTTGAATTGAATTAAGGTAAAGCAAAGTAAGAAACAAACGAATTTTTTTTTGATTTGAATAAATAACTTTTACAAATTAATTATTACGGGTAGTTTTTACAAAGGATCAGATTAATGACGTGTATAATATTTTTATTCTTAACGTAGATGCTATATAGTAAGTTTTCATTCTTCAGAAACTACGAGTGTAAAAAAGAAGGCATCCGTCGACAAAAAGATTACCCTAAGATGAGCATCTCATGACTATTCAGAACGATTTAAATCAGATGGTTTTATTTTTTCTTTTTAACTCTTTCATAACTGAACTTAAAAAATAAGAAAAAAAAAAAAAAGATTGACCATACCATAATAACCACTGAGTAAGGATTCCTCGGAAAGTTAAGGATTAGTTATTCTTTATATCAATTGAATAGATTCAATCTTATACATACACGAGGAAGGTAATAAAAAAAAAAAAGAGAATCAAACGATTATGCTCATTTTTTTATCACTTAGGAGCCGTGCGAGAAGAAAGTCTCATGCACGGTTCTGAATGAGAGAAAGGAGGGAAAATTCCTCTTTTCGACTCTAACTCCCCCACTCCAGTCGTTGCTTTTATTTCTGTTATTTCAAAAGTAGCTGCTTCAGCTTTAGCCACTAGAATTTTTGACATTATTTTTTATTTTTCATTGAACGAATGGCATCTTCTTTTGGAAATATCAGCTATTCTTAGCATGATATTAGGAAATTTAATTGCTATTACTCAAACAAGTATAAAACGTATGCTTGCATATTCATCGATAGGTCAAATTGGATATATGCTTATTGGAATAATTGATAAAGACTCAAACAATGGATATGCAAGTATGATAACTTATATGCTGCTCTATATTTTTATGAATTTAGGAACTTTTGCTTGTATTGTATTATTCAGTCTACGTACAGGAACAGATAACATTCGGGATTATGCAGGATTATATATGAAAGACCCTTTTTCAGCTTTGTCTTTATCTTTATGTCTGCTATCTCTAGGGGGGATTCCTCCATTAGCAGGTTTTTTTGGAAAACTTTATCTATTCTGGTGTGGATGGCAAGCAGGCTCCTATTTATTAGTTTCGATAGGACTCTTTATGAGTGTTGTTTCCATATATTATTATCTGAAAATAATTAAGTTATTAATGACTGAAAGAAACAAAGAAATAACTCCCTACGTGCAAAATTATAGATTATCTTCTTCAATCTCAAAAAATTATATCGAATTTAGTATGATTATATGTGTAATAGCATCTACTTTACTGGGAATAATAATGAATCCAATTATTGCAATTGCCCAGGATACATTATTTTAGAGATTGAGATTTTTTCTATAGAATTTTTCTTACTTACTAACTCAAAAAAGTCAGAATTGCCCTAATATTCATATTCTTAAAATCGCAGGGAATAGGCTGAAATTATAAGATGAACTTCTAATTACAAAATCAACTTGATCGTTAAATTAGAAGTTCATTTTGTACCAAAATATAGATTTTCTATCTGATAAAAAGTCGTTCAAACGTGCGTAAATGAATTACAAATATTTGAAAATATTTTGTAATTCTTAACTTCTATTTAAGATTAAAAGAGATAGTTAAGAATTA
>BSBK01003692.1:882500-984735 GCA_027943335.1 Chamaecyparis obtusa | reverse complement strand
TACATACATACATATATGTATTTTTGACATATACAAACACAGTAACTTTTATTTAATGAATAAGAGAATCAAAATTAAATACCTATACAAAGTTTGAAACCTATGTATGAAAATAAGATTCTTTATGGCATCACATAAACATTATGCATCCTTCACAAAATGGTCCAAGGGATATCAAAAGTCTCAAGAGGAATAGCTCTCAAATTGTAGTAATTGTTAAATATGGAAAATATGTATTCAAATGGATGCTAGATAAAAAACAACACAATAAAGAATGACAACATTTGAAAATCTAGAGTATTATAAAACATAGTTTTTTGTGCATAATAAGTTGTGAGAAAATCAGACACTAGTAATGAGTCAAAGATGGAGTAACAAGGTGAATATTGTTACATCCTTAATTCTAGAATATACATATGGTTATGAGTAGTCAATTTATGGCTACCTTAACACCTAATTAAGTCACATTGTAATTATTATATTTTTATATAGTTATTTAGGTTGGTATTATGTCTATATAATCATATTTAAGTCAGCCTGAATGATATTCTAGACATAAATAGAATATATATAAAAAGTAGTGTTAAAATAGTAATCAAATTACATAAATTACACTCATCAAATAAAAATTAAAACATAAAATAATATATTCAACAAATATTCAAATTGATGAAATTACATAAAATTATAAGTTTCCCATACATTCCACCCCACATGAAAAAATCTCATCAACTAACTATAACCAACAAAATATTATTTTATTTATTCTAATCTACCTATAAACCTAACTACAAATGTAAACCTAAGCTGCCCTAATACAGCCAAGATCACTTAAACTTAGAGTGTCAATAATGAAAATTTACATACTTCATTCTCTATTCGGAAATCATTGAAAATAGAGAGGAATGGGTAGGGGCAGAAACAAATACCACTATATGCTCATATCAAGAAAGCTAAACCAGCAGGGCAATTAGATTATTTGCAACGTAGACAATAAGAGCATGCTCGAGATAGATCAGACGTCCGAAGATGAAGTTTGTCCTCCCGATTTTGTGAAGGCCGAAGGAATGGGAGGATCCGGGAGAGTTATGTCCCCCTGCAAAGCCTGAACAACAGTTGCCATAAAAGGGCGCGCTTGTGGATCCTCTTGTATGCCCCACATTGCCACTTTCACCGCTCTTTCCATCTCTTCTTTCTCCTCCTCTCCTTCCATTTCTATGTCTGCCAACTGCCCGACTTCTCCCTTGGATAGCTGTGATGATGACCACGCCGGAAGAAACCATTTCTCACTGGCTGTGTCCAGATCTACGTTCTTTCGCCCACTTACAATCTCCAGAAGAGTAATCCCATAGCTGTACACATCTGCTTTGGCTGGAACAACCAAAAAAGACATATAAGTTACTGGTTTTAAAAAACTCTAAGGAGAAATCAACCCAAGGTATTAAAGATGTGAAAAAAACTAGACTTACTTGTAATGGGAAGTTTGGCGAGCCATTCGGGAGCCATGTAGCCCCTTGTACCTCTCGTTCTCGTGATCATTCGACTCATGTCTCGGTCCACAAGTTTAGCAGTCCCAAAATCTGACAGCTTTGGAGCAAAATCGCGGTTAAGCAGAATATTGGCTGGTTTTACATCGAAATGCATAATTCGATCCCTGCACTCGTGAATGTATGCCAATCCACGCGCAGTGCCCACAGCGATGGAAAAACGTCTGCCCCAGCTCAACAATTTCTTCTTTTCGCCCTTAATCTGTCAAGGGAGCTATTTTCAAGGTACTCATAAACAACCAGCCTATGATTCCCTTCCGCACAGAACCCAAGTAATCGAACCAGATTCTGGTGATGAATTGCCCCTATGATCAGCACCTCTGTTTGAAATTCTTTCTCGATCTGCTTCGATTTCTTGAGCCTCTTAACAGCCAAGACTCTGTTGTCGGGCAGAAATCCCTTGTAAACATCTCCGAAACCTCCACTGCCCAACTTGTGACTGAAATTCTTCGTGACGATCAGAAGCACCAAATCCACGCCAGGTAGGCAGATGCAAGAGCAAGAAGCGGTAGGACCAAAAAGAGAACCATCTTTAAAACTGTGTGGTTTTTGTGCGAGTGGGTTATTGCAGCCCCAGGCGCAGGAGCAAGAGAAGGAGCAACTGCGGCCAAACGCTGGCGGGCAGAAATCCTGATCTGGACGTCCATGGCGGCTACTGTAGAAGCAGAACAGTTACTTATGCCGAATGAAGAGGCATCAGAATATATGAAACAGCTTCCATTCCTCTGGTATGAATAAGCAACGCAGGATCAATCAGAAAGACATTTGCCAGAGCACCATCCCTCGGATTTACCACCTTCGGCGATCGAAGAAGAGCCGCCATCATTCAGAGCACTATCAGCCAACTGTAAAAAATTTTCATTCGTGCCGCCATGTGCGCTACAGTTCAGTGGAGTCGAACGGATGCATCCCTCGGAGGTGTCTTCCGCATCCCACGATTTCGAATCTGATACGCGAAAGCCCGTGGGACAAGCGCATTCCATCTCACGGTCCAGTTGCGGAGTACAAACGCCATACGATCCACACGCTTTATGGACCGTGCATGGATCTTCGGGCGCAAACCAGAGCAGCTGCCATATATTTATGTTGTCCGCCGGAATATATTGCTGCAACTCAATGAAGCCTCTGTGGCTCACAACAATCCGCTCGTAGAGTTCTGTGGAGTTCCAAAGAAGCCTAAGTTTTCCAGATTTAGATACTAGATAGATCTGGTTGTAGCGCTTGTTCACTTTCTTCAAAAAGGGCACGTTGGAAAAGATGCTGGTGCTGTTGTCGAAGTCGCCTGAGGTCCAGTAAGCCACGGTGGAGTTCCAGTAGAGCCCAACAACATACTTCTTATCGAAGATAATAGAATAGCGGCCTGGAGCAGGATCGTTTGCATCTTTCCAAGCCGTTAGCTTTGATCCCATACCTAGCATCATTCCTGGTATCAGAGTATCGCATGGCCTGTCAAAGCTTTCCCACACAGCCACTGCACCGTTTGAACTGCTGTTATACCTGGAAATTTAGACGAAATTGCCCGTTTTCTCAAGCCGTGCAAAGGATACGTTTAGTTTGCCTGTATTGCTACTCCAGATTTGATTTCCCTGGTCCAGGAGGACCAGATTTCCGTCGAGAAGGAACTGGGCAGAGACAGAATTTGAAGCAGGGTTGTCCCTGTTCGCTATCCAAATAATTCTGCTTCGCATTGGGGATGTAATCTTGGCATACCAGATGCCCAGGTAATTTGCTCCTGCTTTGAGAGAGAATATACCCATTGCAAACATTCCGTCCGATGAAAGCCATGTCTGGTCTCTCCTCACGCTGGATCCCAGCTTGATTAAGCCTGGCTCGTCTGTAGTAATGGCAAAGGCATAAACTCTGCTAGTGCAAATGAGTAGAATAAGAGTAAGAGCCAAATCTCTCAAAGAGATTGAGATCCGACGTTTCGGCATGTAGTACATGGTTGTGTTTACAGCCATGATTGTTTTGGCTCTTGAATCTTTATAGCTCAATTTTCGTCTTTTAACATGACTATTGATGAAATTTGTCTTCACGGTCCAAATCTAACCCAACCTTCATTGATAGTCAAATTTAACATAAATCTAATATTTGGACCGTGAAGACAAATTTCATAATAGTCAAGCTTACGTGGGAATTGGAATTGTGTACATCCCATCTTAAAACCTCAGCACGACAGGGTGTTGATAAGGGACTGATCAAACACGTTGACGTACAGGATGCGCAGAAATTTTTCACATTTATTGAACAAATTATCAAAGCCTAACAAGAATTTTTCATAGACTTGGACGGAAAGAAGGCTTCGGTCTTCCTTGGCATAGATCGTTTCGAACATTTCAAGGTTTGTATCCGATTTTGAATTTTGTTCCGTTCACATTCGCGGTTTATTCTTGGCGTACGAGGGGGTGAGAGGGCCCGTCTATGGTGCAACTAGAATGCAATAGCATTGTGTAAATACTAGCAATCGCATCTTAGTGTGCAATGGGTACTCCGTATTTATGAGGAAAGAAATTTTTATTTTTTTAGGTAGTAATAGATTATTATTTGTAAAATTATTTAACCAAATATAAACATTGTAATTTGATTGTTTTAAATGTTTGTTGAGATAATGGTTGACCGTTTAAGCATGTGTTGGCTAACACGTTTTGGATTGATGTCATCATGAAAGAGGGGAAGGTACACTTGGGTTGCAAGCATGACATATATTTTTAGTAACATTAAAATTTCTTTCTTTTTTATGTAACATTAAGCTTGACGATCTCATTAATCTCGCTTTCAAAGTGATCTTGTAAAGGACTCAAAAAGCTCACACCTTTGTTCTATCTCTTCACAATGTGATGAATGAAAGATAGTCCATAATCTTAACAATAATCTTTAGAATTTTCCTAGCAACGATGCACAAAAAAAATCACAACATTCAAATTCATATATTATTGTGATACAAAATGGATTTTCTTAAATGACGAATAAAACATAAGTTGTTACTGGCTTAGTGGTCATTATACCATCACCTAAATGCGACA
This sequence comes from Chamaecyparis obtusa, assembly GCA_027943335.1. Taxonomy (NCBI): domain Eukaryota; kingdom Viridiplantae; phylum Streptophyta; class Pinopsida; order Cupressales; family Cupressaceae; genus Chamaecyparis; species Chamaecyparis obtusa. The sequence goes on along the minus strand of BSBK01003692.1, from coordinate 980,165 downwards.
AAAATGTAATGTATTTCAAATTTGGTCTGATTAAAAGCTACCTAACTATAGGAAGGTTTATAAAAGAATTATCATCTAGTTTTAAATCTGTCAAACACATGCATGCATTCCACATTTGGAACTACATGTCTTCCAGTTTTTGTAACAACAGCATAGGAACGTGCAAGACGGTTGAACACTTGTTGACCATTATATTGCCCCACCATTTTATCCTCCTATCTTCTCATTTGTTTTTCTCGCCCGCTTTAAATGGTCACACTATAGTAGATGATATCAACCTAACAAAACAAAAACTTGCATTGTATTAGACATGTGGGCATGCTTGGGCCTGCAAACAGTGGCCAAACTCCATCATATTTTGCTGGTGGCTTTCAATACATCACTTGTTTCCACCTTTTCCATCCAATACTCCTATCCCAAGCTTGTCTCCCTTGGGATTTTTCCTTCCAATGGTATAATAACTTACATGGCTCTTTTATATATAGTTTGATGATACACCTCTTATCTAAGCCAATTTGTATTTTTTTATGTTGAAGGTATATCAAAGAAGGATATGATACAAAATTATCTTCCCTCTATTCTATTGTTGAAATCTGCTCATCTAGAATCATTGATTTCTAGAGGAGAAATCTTGTTTAAGCACAAGATTCACATGGGAAAAGAAGCGACAAAGATCAAATGGATGTTGTTCAACACATTCTACAAGCTAGAACCTGATGTAGTTGATGATTTGTCCAAAGAAGTGGTGTCTATCCCACCGGTCTCTTAATCTCGTTTGAGCTTGTGGACGAGGACAAAAAGATATCCACCATGGCAAATTTAAGTATTTGGGAAGCTGACTTGAAATATTTGGATTCAACTTTCAAACTATTTCAATTTGTTCGTTGCCTATGATTAAATATATGTTTATAAATAAATTACAAATTATAAGCTTATTTATATTTTTAATAAAATTATAATCACAAAATAATTTAAAAACTCATCTAATATGTAATTGTTCAAAACTTAAATCCTGGACTTTTTATATGTAATCAACATTATTTTATATTCTTTAATCCAAAACAATGAAATTTGACAAGCAAAGACATGTATTTTTTTATGTTAATTAAAAATTTCAAGTGATGTGCCAATTAAAGTCATTTTATTTATATTCCAACAATGCCCATTCTTGTAGACAACTCATCTTTAGAAACTGGTCATGCATGGGCTTGTTGTATTAGCAAATGGTTTCCTTGACATGTAAGGTGGTGGAAAAGTGACTTATGAAATCTAACTATCTACCCAAATGTAATTTCAAAGGATTTCTCAGCTAGGTGCTATGGAAAAACTCATAGAATCTAAGCCTATTGGACTATTTGTCAAATATGCTTTTCGAGGATGTCTGAGCCAGTAGTAATCAAAACAAATTTTCATTGAGTGTCTCTCCTTACATGATTGAGTAAGTTGTCCGCAGTTCAGTGTCATTCCTTATTTTGTACACAGTGGGTTATTTTGCAAATGTAACTGATTGTACATTTTCAAAATACCACATTGACAAATAGATTGAGGATTGTAGGGCTTAATAATTTTGGGTGATTGACTCAATACGTTTATGAATTGCTATTCATATTGGTAGCAAGTAATGGATCGATCGCTAAAATATTTCTTATGTGAAAATTTTCTTTTGAAGGTTGATTTTATGATTTATCCTATCTTTGTTCTCTTGAATGAGTTCGAATCCAAGCCTAGCGTCTTGTAGTTCTTCAACATAGACATCGATATGTTCAAGTCTTTGAGGCATACCAATGGGATGTGTGAGAGAAAGCGGGACAGGGGCTGAGAGAAGAGATAATGAGATAGAGTCGAATATAGATAAATAGAGCGAGATGGGTGGAAAGAGAAAGAGATGTATTGAAAAGAAGAGAGATATGGAGAGAGAGGGTGGAGATAGCAAGAGATAGAGATAGAAAGCGGGAGAGGTGCAAAGGGAAGAGCAAGAAAGAAAAGAGATATCATAGAAGTTCTTTCTAATATTGACTCTTACAACTGGAAGTTTCAAAGCGTTAAAGTTTAAGGGCACTGGCTAATATTGAACAATAGAATCAAATTAGCTTGTAAAAGACAGGGTGCCAAAAATAATAAAAACTACCATTACATAATTTATGACTAAAAATGAACTTTTTAATCGATAAATGAAACATCACCCCAAATAGAAATACATTTTGTATTATGAAATTAAATAAAAATGTAATAGAATATCAATACAAAAATGTAGGCTTTTGAAGAGACACCTATCTAAATATGTTAAAAAAAAGTTGAGGCCCTTATCATGAATGTCAAAGATGTTTGGAAGGTCTATTAGAAAAGTATTTTTTGTATACGATTTTGTAGTTAATAAGATCAACTGGTATAATATTTAGAGAATGATGGTTTTGTGTGAAAAGTGGTTCAATTGGAAAATCACAAGTATCAATTATGCATACCAAAACCTTTAAAACTCTGCATAAGACATACACACATATAGTAATACTTATATATAGACATATACATACATACATACATACAAACATATGTAGTACTATGTATGTATGCATGTATGAATTTAATTTGGTCCTCTTATGAAAACATACAAATACAATAATAGTAAATATTTTTTACCTTTTAAATAGATCTATGTTTATTTTTTTAATATTAAATATATTTTATTTTAAAATATATTGAAAAAATTAATATATAAGATTAGTTTTTTAGATTTTTTTGATACTTTAATTAAAATATTTTTCCATGATATATTTTTTCCAAATATTGTATTATAATTTAAATTAATTATAAATTAAACAATTAACTGCAATAAAAATTTATTTAGTATTTTATATCATTTTTTTATTTAATATAAATTACATTTTAAATAGATATTATTCCTTTAATTGTATGTGTTATTAGTTCCTGCCATGGCAGGAAACTATTGTGAAGGCCTATGTAGTTAATTAGTGATTAAAATTGCTGGCTTTTCTAATAAGAAATCAGCTTTCAATTTTTGTTTATATAAAATTACCATTATTTTTTTACCTTTTTAATAGGTTTCATTTATTTTTTATTTATTAAATTTTTAGGAAGTGAGATAGATAAAAATATTAGAGAGCAAAAGATGGGTGGAGAGAGGGAGAAATGGAGGAAAAAAATAACAAACCAGTAAAAAATTGTGCAAGGATAGAATAAACCTACAGATTGAAGAGTGAGAATTGGTCAATGAAGAATGTTAAGAGTTAAGAGGAAGGGGAGCACATAGTAGAAGATAGCTACCACTAAGAATAGAGAAAGTGGTTTGTACAACATGTGAATACAATGCAAGAAGCCATGAGTTTGGGTATTAGACTTCGTGAGTGGTGGGACAAGAAATCTATAGAGCAATATGAATTTGTAAAACAATATGAATTAATAAGAGGAGAGTGAAGGTCTGTGCAGTTAATTAGTGATTAAAATAATATTAATTATAATATTATGATATGATAATGACAATATAATAAGAATAAAAATATAATACTAATGAAAAAAATATTTATAATATAATACAAATTTATTTTAATATCATCATGAATTATAACAAATTTGACATTAATTTTTAATATTTTATTACATAATTCAAATTTTTACATTCATTATAAACTTTAAAAATTAGTTTATTTAAGATGTGGTTGTTAATTAATTAAGTTTATTACTTCAATTAAATATATTTTTTCCTCCAGATAAATAGAAATACAAATAATAGTGATAGATTTCATAAAATCTAATAAAATCTCCCTCCATTATATTGTGATAGATTTCATACCCTATTATAAAGCTCTTATTTTGGGAGAATCAAGGAGAAAGTGGATAACATTTTTGAGACAAATTGTGCATATTCTTAGATCCTAGAAAGAAAAATCTTTTGAGGAAGATAATTGGGCTCCATTAGAGAGAGAGAGAGAGAGAGAGAGAGAGAGATTTTTGAGATAAATTGTGCATATTCTATGATCCTAGAAAGCAATATTGTTTGGGGAAGATAATCAGACACAATCAAAGAGAAAGTGGGCAACATTTTTAAGACAAATTGTTCCTATTTTATGATCCTAGAAAGCAATGACAACACATCTTTAGGGAAATCTACCAAATGATTTTCTCCCACATAATTTGATCACTTTGAATTTAGGTCAAAATGTCACCCATTATATTAAAGTTGACAATATTGATTGTCTAATTGCTCTCTGCATAGTGTAGATTGCATCTTACAAAGCTTCATTACTTCTTACCCAAAACATATAATAGGTAAAATTATTTCTAGTCAATGTATCACTAAGGACCTTAGTAGGTTGATGTGTACGTATGATGTAAACCATATAGCATAGAATCAAATTTCCTAGAGTATTTTTAGCAATGAGATATGTTGCCTTATACATTTTAAATTAATACTGATACAAATTTATGGTGATAGCAATGGATCATTTTTTGGTAGTAAGATGAAATGTTCTATTATAACTAAACAACTCTCACCAGAATTATTTTTGGTATAAATAAAATTCTAAATCAAAATTAAGTATTCTAAATTGCATATATATTATTTCACACCTCTTCAGCATACCCATTGCACACTAAGGTGTGATTACTAATTATATAGTATTCTAATACACAAATTAAACCCTAGGCAAGATAAATTTACAATCGTCAAGAAATTTTTATTTGATGGGCATGGTTAATTTGAAATTCCAGTTGTGCAAGGTTTAATATAAGAAACAAGAAAACCTCTTTAAAGGTCTTCGTCACCAACAAAACATTAAAAGATGGAGTAGGTATGCATTCAATGCACATGAATACAATTCATCTAATCTATTGATCCCAAATACAAGTCAAAAAGCTTAAAAAGTGTAATCTAATTGAAGAATAATATCAACAGAAATTTCCCAACGTTAGATATTTGTTGAGAGAGTAGTAAGTTTGGCCAAAACATTTCTTAGAAGCCTTAAACCTACCTTACCATATAAAACCAGGAACAATTTTTTATTTATTAAACAAGATCAGCACATGTCTATATCATGGAGTGCAGGAGTAGTTTACGTGCCTCATCTATGCTTCTATGTTTTCCAAAAATCAATTTTGGTAGGCTATCGTTGGATGATGCAAAGGTGTTTCAATTTCGTATACAAGAGAGCACATGAATACTGAGGTAGGCCCGACAAAACAAAGGTGTTTTTAGGTGGCTGCTCATAAAAAACCAACATGTAGAATGACACATAGCCTACAATTTTTTTGGTGGTAGAAACATGATTTGCATGGATAGTATAAATAGTCCACATACCTTGTTTATGTTTCCACGTTCTCCATACAAATCAAGCATGCTCTGCCTCTTTCTTGCTTGAAATTTTCTGCTACTTCTTTTGTGCTTAGAGGATTTGGGTTTGGCAAATGCTATCATAAAGTATGTTTCTCAGGCATGAAAGGCTTCTAAGATGTACCTACCTGACAGGATTCCTGCGGAGAAATAGAGTATGCCTTGTGTTGTGCAGAGGAAGTTTGATAACTTGGAGGGGATCATGGGAGTGAGGGAATGTTATTGGGTGGGGGTGATTGAGCTGGAGTGCTCCTGCGAGGATCATCCAGAGCCTGTGAGGCTGAGATGGGAGGTTGGACCATATCCTAATGTGTGCCTCTACCATGGTGTTTATTATAGATTGTATCGAGTGTCTTGAAACTTCTGTGGGCATGTGCTTATTTGTTTTCTTATAACGATGAACAAACAAAATATTGATTGATTTTAATGATAACCTATGAGATCATATAGTCTAATGGGACAAAATTCAAAGTCATAGGTTATCTTCAATCAAATTCTTTTAGATGTTGGATCTTTTATCTTCAATCTTGAGTAGGAAGCTACAAGTCTTGCTAGTCCTTGCTTTCTCAAGCAATGAACAAAGAAATTGCACGAGAAATGATTTTAACCATTGAATCTATTATTACTGTTATACACTAAGTTTGCACCTTTGTTTCAAGCTCTCTTGGTCTTGATAACTTAGTATAACATGGGAATCATCTCTAGGTTGTGGGACCTATGCTAACTGAGATGAGACCTCCAGGTTCTAGGCTAGTTCCTCTTGGATAATCACCTTAATTTTCTTCTAGACATGAAAAGTAAAGCTTTTGAGGGAAAGGGATAGAAGGAGTGCTTAAAAGAAAACTACCTACTAGGTGATACACCAAAATTAGGGTATGAATTGCAGCATAGAGGGATAGAATCAATGAAAGGCTTAGGTCTAATAGGTCACAACTTACTGAATAGGCTTGCATAAGTGTTTCATAGGAGGGCCTAAACATAAGACACAACTTATGACTTGCAAGCAGACATTCACTTCTGCAACTCAGTATAGGATTGATACAAGACTGTTAGGGGGCTGAAGTATACCCATAAAAACATCTAAATCAGATCAAACACAATAACACACACAATTACAGAAAGTAAGAGGGATCAAGAACCCTAAGTTATCACTGAAAGCATGCATAGACTTCAATTCATTAAGAGATGATCCAAACAAGGAAGCATAGGGACATGAAGAATTGTCACAAAATACCTCTGCAATATTTGAATCATCAATGAAAGATTATAGAATGTGGAATACCAGAGGGCAGGAAGAAATGCCATGGATAGCTTTCTAAGAAAGAGACTTTCTTCTTTACAAAATGTCAACTCTCAGCTCTAAAGCCCCAAAAATACAATATATACATCCCCTCTTGCACGCAGGCAAGAGTAAAAAACCTAACTAGGGTTACATAATTTTGCATATAATAATCAAACCCTAACTACCTTTCCAGCATAATTACATCATGTAATTCTAAAAATATCCTAGCTAATCAGATATGTCTATATCTTTCCATGTACATCTCCTTACTGAGTCCACTTGTAGACACAACCGACTTGATCTAACTACCCTTCTGCAACTCAAACCCACCATGAATGCTCAAGTTGGTACTCTCAAGAAGCAAGGAATGACCTGTGATGGCTGCGCAGGTCTTCACATCATTTTTTCCAACTGCAACTATCCTGAGAACATCAATTTTATCTACCCATTCTATCGTAATTGATCACTGGATCAAAATCCTGGCAAAAAACCCTGCAGAGAAATATATTTGAATTTAAATATTAATGGCTAGCAAGTGGCACCATACTTTTCTTCCATCGATGATCATTGTTTAAATCTCAAACTTACTTTAAAATGTGATTGTCAGATCCTTTTATTTACCCACGTACTGCGTTGACTGCAGAATTAACCTCAAGTTAACGTCAGGCTTCCTTTTTCCCCTTCGATCGCAGAACCACTAATTGTTTGAATTGACCCCGATTAAGTCCAGTGACCAAAAGAAACCTTTAGTCACTGACTCGTAGAATATCTTAATACCCTGAGCCCATCCACCACTTGGCAATCATCCATTCACCCCGACCTCCTCATCAGCAAACACCTTGGCAAACCTCTGACAACGAACCCACTGCATCCCTGATTCATATCAGATGGTGGGCGCATGATCTCATAGGGTCAAAAGATTCTATGAGATCACACGCCGACCGTAGATCTCCTTTCCACTGGGACCCCACTGACACATAATATCCACTGATGAATCCCTGTCATCACACAGCAACCAACCAAATGCAAGCATGTCAGTGCTAGGTAGCACATCAGACCCACGACCCACTGAGATCTCATCGGATGGTTGTCGCATGATCTCATAGAGTCAGAAGATTCTATGAGATCATACAACCACTTTAGATCTTAGTTCTTCTGATGCATCTACAGATCCCTGACATAGTCCCACTGACACATCCAAGCTATCGTCTGGCCAACCAATAACGAACAAGCACATTGGAAATCGAGGACCCACCTGACATATTATCCAAATCATCACCCTTGGCCAATGAAATGCTTCCATGTAGGACACCATGGCAGTGGACCCACACAAAGTTGAAGCGTTGTGATGCTGATACCGTATCAATGGTTGTCGCATGATCGCACAGGATCGAAAGATTCCATGAGATCATGCGATAACCATTGGATCTTATATCAACTAAGAAATGGGCCCACCGAGATAGGTGTCACCTTGTCACATGATTGCATGGGCTTAGAAGATTCCATGCAAACATGTGACAGCCGCAAGTTAAAAGGGGAGCCACCTTGGAAAGTATTGTCAGGAGACTTAGGCATTTGTAGGAAATATTAAAGGGACCCCCTTGACAACCTAGAGACTTAACACATGAAGGTGGTCACTTTTAAAGGGCATGTGCATTTAGAGGGATTTAAGTGGCCCAAAAAGGTAATGGTGAAATAGAATAGGTCGCAGATGTTTGCTTAGGGTTTTTGGCACAATGGCTACATTTATGAAATTTTTTAACTGCAGACCAGGGGATTAAAAGAATTGCAAAGCCCAGGAGACAAGACCTAAAGCCATGAAACTTTCAGGGATGCTCGACAAGATAAAAATAGAGACCTGGGATAGGTTTTAGCCAAATTTGTATAGAATAGGAAAATTGTGGTAACAATTACATCAAGAGCCTTCTTTGTTTAACTAGGAAATCCCATCCACAAGGTACTGGGGGGGTTTGTTAGGGTTTGAATTTTATTAGATAAGTTTTCATTTTTAGTATGCTTTGCAAGATGAACAATTTTATTTCTGAGCTATTAAATTTAGGTTTGAAAGTGCTCTGGAAATGAACAATTTATGTTTGTTAGTATATAATATGCCTTAGACACAGTAAGGATGTAATTTTCATGTTTTTTATTGTTGTTTACTCTTAGGTTATTGATGTTATTTATGGTTCATGTTTCAAATGTTGTAGAAATTATTGGATGCCACATTCTAGTTGATAATTCTTTTCCCACCCCTTTTATGTTAGGTTTGTTGACTAATGGAGAGGAACTCTTTTGTTTAAAATTTTATGAAAAAATCCCAGAATTGTAATTTGAAAGGAAACACTAAAAACAGTTATAGAAGGGGACTGGCCAACTATAGAAAAATGGATCATGTTTTATCCCATATATATTAACTCCAAGAAGACATTACCAGAGGGTTGATGCATTAATGCAAGTAAAGCCTATGAGAACCCAACTTGTATTGAAATTGTAGATTCTTACACATATCTGAAACTTCCTTATGTTATAGAGGTATGCTTTTCCCTTCTAGATTTTTATATCTAAAAGAAATTATTTCCTACACGAAGTTGTTTTTATTTTTATTTTTTGTTGTCAACATGAAAATGAAGTATCCAGGATGCTGTTATTATTAATTCACTTTGACATCTATCCTTCGACACTTACAATCAAGTAAAGATATTTGATGTGCAGACATGGCATGGGTATTGCATTTATTTCTACAAATTTCCTTAAAGTAAGTCCAAACTCCTCCGTCATGTCCAATTTCTCGGAGCTCATCCCATCTGGAAGTATCGACTCAAATAAATGAACCAGATGATTTTTGAGTTAAATTGCCAGGCAAATTATTCTTGCCAATCAAAATGGAACAATCTCAAAATTTTGTCTCCTTTCGTCCATCTGGCCATTCTCACCGTCAAATAATTCTCATGCAGAATTCTAAACTTGTGGGCCATTATATTGGACCTTGCAATTGGAAAAATCCACTTGTAAAGTGGTAGAAAAAGAATTCAACATTCCAGATGACTTCAATGGTAGTCATTCTAGCTAGAGGATCTACAACCATTGGATGAATTTTTTTCTTGAACCCTTTCATAGGGAAACGCCTACAACGTACAAATAATCTTAGGAAATTTTTTTTTATGTGGGGTGCATTTTATTTGTCGTGTAGTTAGCAGCCGCTAAGAATATCTCTTATGTTATATTATAGAGTAATAAATGAGTAGTAAAATTCTAGGCTGGAGTCTTATGGAGGGACTTTCTAAAAAATAGAGTTGAAGTTGTTGAAATATTTAAGGAAAATTTTTAGTCCTACCTATATATAGGCGGAGACTTATGTTTTCGATAGAATTATAGCTATTAGTTTGTCTTGAAAATTGTGCATTATAAAAAAATTAAACATGATTTCTAATGTTTGGCAGTTGTTTAATTTTTAATTTTATTTTTTGAAGAATATTTCTTTTTTCTCATTGGCTGTTCAAATTTTTCTTGGGGGTTTAATTATTTTCTTATTCAAAAATTCAAAAAAATTATCCAATCAACAGTACAAAGCAGCATAAGAAAATAATTTTTTGGGTTTCTAATGTTTTTAAAGGCTTCTTCTGGAAGCATTCATGAGAATATTTTAAAGGCTTCTTCTGGAAGCATAGGTGAGGAGTGGTTAAAAAATTTTCTTGGCTTCCTTGAAGAGTGGTCAGAGATTTTTCCTATGTTAGAAAGTAAAGTCCACCAAGATAACTGAGAGGGGGGGGTGAATCAGTTATCAAATAATTATAACTTTTATCATCTTCAACAACATCAAACCATATGAGAAATATAATTACCAACCATAGAAAGATATTCATACACAATAACACAATGACACAAGATATGTTGACTAGGGAACCTCTTGATCAAAGAGTAAACCCCGGTGGGAATGATGCCCACAAAAGATGCACTAATATAAATATTCCTTGTGAGAGGATGGACTTTGTTAGGAGTCTTATGAAATACATTCAGTACATATGAATCCTTGTTAGGAGATTTTGAATCCCTGTTAAAAGATTCTAACCCTATAAAGAGTTATAGAAGATAGAAGGATCCACTGCCCAAATAGCTTCAGGGTAAGATCACTGAACACACTGTCCAAATAATCTTTGCATTACTCAATAGAATAATATGTTACCTCTTCTCTGACTATGCAAAAGCGCACTCACCATTACGTCAGATCTCAATTTCATATCTCTGTACTTCCCATGTTTCTTCCTTCACACATTCGCTTTCATACTTAGCTCTTTTCTTCACTTCATGCATACAACATCACAACCGCTGCTACTATATCATAATTACACACTTTTGCATTACAACCACATACTACCACCTAAAAATTATATTACAACAAGGAAATACATTCCTTCCTTTATACCACACTCAAATAATTACAAATGAGTCGGCATACAATTACAAAATAAAAGTTTCCACGGGCTACACCAAAATTACATAAAATTGTCGGCTTCCAAATACAATAAATCTTCACTCATGTGAACTCAAAGTCTACATTGTCATCCACATCACTATAAATGTGTCTTCAACCTCCCTTTAACTGCACAAAACTAGATTCCATCCTGATTAGGAGATATCATCCGATTTCCACAAACCGCTACTCAGGAACATTGCCTGAACACTGCTTCCACCAAAATGATCATAACTTCATTGTTTGCACTCTTAACCATAGACATATGACATATCAAAGAGTATAACCTCAAAATCACATAGCTCCAACTGTAATAACCCACGTGCACTAATCCAAACTCTGTCTACTTCTCTGCAAGTCTTTGGTAAATCACTATTTTGACATTAATGACAATCATAGTCATGAATGCAACAAAAAATGCTATAGAATCACTACTAGACACTTTAGCATTCATTCCTAACAATCTCCCCCATTGGCATTGATGGCAACATAGATGAAAAACATTCAAATTTTCCAAAAATCCAATAGTGCAACACCGCTTTTTCAAATCCTCTTCATTAATCAAATCTTGCTTCGTTATCCTGTTCAGTCCTCTCCAACAATTGTCTCATATTATTTTTCATGCATACTTCTCCTCCATTGACATCAATGACTGAAATTCCATCACTAAGTCAACAACAACTCAATGTCAAAAGATACTTTTTATAAAATACATTTACTAGAGTCCTCATGACTCAGCTTAGATACACATACTCCCCCATAGAGGAAGTACCAACATCCAGTCCAAAAGAAAGATAAGGCTCATATACCACTGGATGGATGCAACCAGCTGCATCACTTCTCAAAATTATGTTGGGGCATAACCCCAAGCATACCTCTCAGATACTCAAATGTATCCTTAGGAAAAGGCTTTGTGAATATATCTGCTATCTACTCCTTTGTACTTATGTACTCAAGTCTGACTTCTTTTTCAACAACTTTCTCTCTCACAACATGATACTTAATCTCTATATGCTTTGTCTTAGAATGTAATATAGGATTCTTGGACATACTAACTGTACTGGTGTTATCACAATGTATAACAACAGGCTCAACAAATTTTATTCCAATATCCTTTAGCATCTGCTTCATCCAAATTATCTAGTTACAATTGTTTGCTGCTACTACATATTCTACTTCTGTTGTGCTTTGTGAGATACAATTCTACTTCTTGCTTAGCCAAGAAACTAATCTTACTCCAAGGAAAAATGCTCCACCACTGGTGCTTTTCTTATCATCAACACTACCTCCCCAATTAGCATTTGTATATGCTCATAGGATAAAATCATCAGATTTTTCATACCATAATCCATAGTCCATTGTGCCTCTTAAATATCTCAGTATCCTCTTTACTACTACATAATGTGATTCTCTAGGTTCAGCTTGAAAGTTTACTACAATTCCAACTGAGTGTGCTATATCAGGTCTTGTATGAGTCAAATACTACAATCCTCCAATCATAGATTTGTATTTATTCTATTGTACTGCAGGAGTCTCATCTGTGCTAGATAACTTATGTCCAGTCACCATAGGTGTTCCAACTGGTTTACAATCCTCCATTCCAAATCTTTTCAACAAGTCATTCAAGTACTTTGTCTGACTTACAAAGATACCATCATTGTTTTGTGTTATCTGTAATCCCAAAAAGTATTTCATTTCACCAATCATACTCATTTCAAATTCAAACTTCATTTCATCAGAAAGTTTGTCACTAACTTCATCTTCTCCTCCAAAGATAATGTCATCAACAAAAATAACTATAACTAACAAACCATTTTCAATTTCTTTTGTGTACATATTGCTATCAACTGTACCTTTTATAAATCTCAATTTTAACAAATACTTATCCAATCTTGCATACCAAGTTCTAGGTGCTTGTTTAAGTCCATATAAAGCTTTCTTTAATTTACATACCATGTCTCCTTCTTGAGTTAAAGGAAAACCTTCAGGCTGCTCAATGTAGATTTCTTCTTCCAATTCTCCATTCAGAAATGCTGACTTCACATCCATCTAATACACTTTGAATTTCTTGTAAGTTGCATATGCCAAAAATATTCTTACTGCTTCAATTCTTGCAACAAGTGCAAAGGTTTCTTCATAGTCAATTCCTTCTTGTTGTGAGTAACCCTTACATACCAATCTTGCTTTGTTTCTTACTACTTCTCCTTGTTCATTCATCTTGTTTCTGAATACCCATTTAGTTCCAATAACATTCTTGTCTTTAGGTCTAGGGACCAATTCCCATGTCTTGTTCTTTTCAATATGATCTAGTTCTTCTTTCATAGCATTAGTCCAACTTTCATCTTCACAAGTTTCATTAGTAGTCTTAGGTTCAATTTGAGAAATCAAACATAGTTGTTCTTGTGCCTTATTTCGAGTAAGAACTCCTCTTTTGATGCTCCCAATAATCTATTCAAAAGGATGATTCCTTAACAAACTCTTGCTAGGTGTCACTATCTTAGATCTCTCTTCAGATGTAGGTTCTTCAATAACTTCACTGTGGCTTTCATTCAACAAATCACTGTCAGTTTCATAAAACAATTTAGTAGTTCCAGTATTAGGTTTAGGATGAGCTTCTTCGTCAGATTCATAATCAAGCATTCTTTCCTAAATTTTGAACTTTTCATCAACTTTAACATTTGCGCTTTCAACAATAGTCTTAGTTCTTTTATTGAAACATCTATATGCTTTTCTTTTCAAAGAATATCCAAGAAATATACCTTCATCACTTCTAGGATGAAACTTTCCTATATCATCATCTCTCTTTATATAACTTTTGCTTCCAAAAGTTCTAAAATACTTAACTGAGGGTGCATGTCCAAACCATAATTCATAAGGTGTCTTGTCTATGTTTGCTCTGATTTGTACTCTGTTTATTGTATATACTATTGTGTTCACTGCTTCTCTCTAGAATATCTTTGCCAAATTGTTTTCAAACAACATAGCTCTTGTTGCTTCAGTCACTGATCTGTTCCTTCTTTCTGCAATGCCATTTTGTTCAGGTGTTCTAGGGGCTGAATACTATCTTTTAATGCCATTTTCTTCACAAAAGTTGTTAAACTCTCTAGAAGTAAATTCTCCACCTCTATCAGATCTTAAATATTTAATCTTCATTCCAGATTTATTCTCAACTTTATTCTTAACAATCTTAAACTTATCAAATGCTTTAGATTTTTCTTTAAGAAATGCAATCCACATCATTCTTGTAAAATCATCAACAAGAATCATACAATACCTTTCTCCATATAATCCTCTAGTCCTGATAGGACCGCTCAAATCTGTATGAACAATTTCCATCTTCTTTGTAGATGTAAACTTCTTACTAGGAAAAGAACTTCTCTTCTATTTACCCATTACACATTCTTTGCAAATCATGTTAGTAGGCTTCATAATTTTAGGTAAATCTCTTACTGCAAGTGTAGTACTTACTTTCATAATGTTATCAAAGTTTATATGATAAAACTTTCTATGCCATAACCAACTATCATCAATCTTTGTAATCAAACATGTCATCTCAGTAGGATTCAACTGAAATACATTACCTCCGGTTCTAGATCCAGTTCCAATTAGATTTCCATCTTTATCCTTTATCACACAAGTTTTCTCAGTAAACCAAACTTGATATCCCTTATCAACTACCTATCCAACACTCAAAAGATTATGTTTCAGTCCATCCAAAAAATAAACATCATCAGTATTAGTCTTTCTATCAAGAGTAATAGATCCTGTACCTTTAATCAAACAAGGTGCATTGTTTCCAACTCTAACTACTCCACCATCATATTCATTCAAATTTATGAACTTTTTCATGTCTCCAGTCATATGATGTGAACAACCACTATCTATAATCCAATCAGCTTTCTTTTCAACATGAGAAACTAAGGCTTTTTCTTCCTTAACATTAGATTTAGGATTTTCTTCTTTAATTGCTACAAATCCTATGTCATCATTATTTTCAGTATCACTTTCACTTAAGGTTCTTTCTATACTAGCTTCAAGATCTTCATCATTACATTAATAACATTCCTTAGATCTTCTAGGTTTGAAATTGCTTCTGTACTTTTTAACTCTCTTAGGACATTTAGATGCAAAATGACCATATTCTTGACAAGTCCAACATTTAAAATTTTTCTTATCGTCTGGTTCTCTTGTCACAAGCAAGGAAATACCTTCTTCAATCTTCTTGTCTTCTTTATTTCTAGATCTGCTGCTGCCAACATAGTCTCCGCTCACATTGATGCTTCTTGACAAAGTAGGGTGAACACTAAGAGCACTGAATGCTATCTCCATTCTAGGTAAGTCTCTTGATAATCTCAGGTTCATTTCTACTACTTCCAATCTTCCAAGAAGAGTCTCTCTTGTAAAGTTTGTTGTACAAGGTATCACTTGTTCAATCATCTATGTTGTCTACTTAAATATAGGAGTCAATGTCCTCAGAATTTTCTATATCACTTCATTCTCTGTCTTTGTTCCTCCACAAGATTTTATACTTGAAATGATCTCTGACATTCTACCAATATAACTTCTAACAAATTCATCTTCTAACATTCTTATATCTTCAAATGCACATATCCAATTATGTAATCTAACTCTTTTTGCATGTTCATCACCTTCAAAAGTAGCGTGTAAAGCATTCCAAATTTCATGAGATTTTTTCAAATATTTTACCTGACTATACTCATTTTCTAGAAGTTCTGTCAAAAGTGCTTCTCTTGCAAGTATGTTACACATGAATAGATCTCTCTCTTCCATAGTACATGTTTCAAGATTGTCCTCTTCAATGATAGTCTTATTATTCTTTGTAATCAACCAATAACCTGGTCCTAAACGTAATAGGCGTGTCTTCATCTTTTCTTTCCAGCTGTCAAAATTTACTCCATCAAACTTAGGGCTTTCTTTCCTAAAATTCACCATGGATCTCCTTAAGCTGTTAAACTTCTTCTTTAAGGACCTACTGCTCTGATACCAATTGTTAGAAAGTAAAGTCCACCAAGATAACTAAGAGGGGGGGGGTGAATCATTTATCAGATAATTATAAATTTTATCATCTTCAATAGCATTAACCCTTATGAGCAATATAATTACCAACTATAGAAAGATATTCATACACAATAACACAATGAAACAAGATATGTTGACTAGGGAACCTCTTGAGTAAACCCCGGTGGGAATGATGCCCACAAAAGATGCACTAATATGAATATTCCTTGTAAGAGGATGGAATCTGTTAGGAGTCTGATGAAATACATTCAGTACATATGAATCCTTGTTAGGAGATTTTGAATCCCTGTTAATAGATTCTAACCCTATTAAGAGTTATAGAAGACAGAAGGACCCACTGCCCAAACAACTTTAGTGTAAGATCATTGAACACACTATCCAAATAATCTTTGCATTACTCAACAGAATAATATGTTACCTGGGTAAACATTGGGAGTTGGGGGCCAATTCCGCGGAAGTCCGTGGGGTTGGAAAATCCTCAAATGAAATGGGTGCCCGATTTTTAAAAATCGGGCGCCTGTCTAGGTTCGGGTGCCTGACACTTTTTCAAAAATCGGGCCCCCGTTTAGGATCAGGCACCCAAAGTGAAATGGGCACCCGATTTTTTCAAAACGGGTGCCCGTTTTGAAAAAAATGGGTGCCCATTTTGAAAATGTATATATTTTTCTTTTTAAACGAAAAACTTGTCATTTTCATCAGCACGAAAATGGGTTCGTATTTTGGAGAGCTCGGGTGCCCAATTTAGTTGCCCTTTCTGACCCCATTTGCCATTTTTTTCGTCTCTCAGGTATGTACTATTCTTTTTTTTTAATGATTTTTGTCATTAAAAAATATAGTTTCAGTTGTTTTTAATTTAAAAATGTATAGTTTAATATTATTTTCAGCATTATTGCATTTAAATTTAATTATATTTTATCGTTCTTGCTTGTAATTTTTTTAATTTCAATTTAATTTCTAAATTACCGTACTAGTGTAGAAAATTGATAAAATTTCTAGATATATGTACATTTCATACATTAGAAAACCCTACATAGAAAAAGAAAACCCTAGGTAACAAAACAAAAACGTAAATCTACATACAAAACTAATTTACAAAACCCTAAACTTAGAAAATCAAAATATAAATTTAGAAAATGAAAACATAAATTTAGTTCTTGAACCACAACATAAACTTAAAAACGTGCTCTCTCTCTCTCTCTCTCTCTCTCTCTCTCTCTCTCTCTCTCTCTCTTAAATTTAGAAAACCAAAATATAAATTTAGTTCAAATCTTGAAGCATATTAAAAGTTTGGATTGTTTTTTAAATTATTGTCTCTCTCTAGATCTCTCTTTATTATTTTAGAAAATCAAAATTTATAAGTTAAATTAGAAAACTAAAATATAAATGTAGTTCAAATTTCTTGAAACATAAACTTAGATTATTTTTTAAATTATTGTCTCTCTCTCTCTCTCTTATTGTTAAAGTATGCTAATTGTAAATTATTCATATTTTTATTTGTATGCAGATTTACTTGATATGGATGATTTTCAGATAGATGATATTATAGGTCAGGATGCACCACCACCACCACCTCCACCTCCCCCTCCACCTCCACCCAAAGAACTTAGAGATAATATTAGGCGGAATGTTGAGCAGATTGTGGCAGACATAAATATTATTAGGAATGATCCATATACGTCTGTCCACCTACTATGCCTTGCAGATAGCATGCAAGGCATAGTAGATTCCATACATACATTAGACTGTGAGATTGATAGTTTTGAGTCATGGAGAAAGAATATGCGTGCATATTATTCTGATGGCCTCTCTTATAAAGAGATTAATAAGTTAAAAATTACAAAACATGATATGGCACGCTATTTTGAGAACCCTAAAACGGGTGAGCAGATACTTGGTAGGAAGCCACGTATCTCGATTAGATGGTGTAGACACCCCGCCATAGCGGCACATTTTTGGGAGTGATGGTGGATAGTTTTTGACACTCCACCACATGCTAATCATGAGGTCCCACTTTGTTTTTTGAAGAAATTGTGGGTTGAGTTTGAATTGGGTAAGAAACCCAATTATTTTGACATGAGAGCATTTCAAGGGGTTGGTCGGGGCATGCCACAGGATAGGCCAGTGGCCAAATTGAGTGACAAAACTAGAAACCATGTGCGTACTGAGCCCCTTGTTCCTCTCCCATCTCCTATACTTCCTCAACCCGTCTATCATCGAGCAGTGCAGTCATCTCTTGGGTCTTTGAGTGCCCTTACGGGTAATTTGTTACAACACATGACCCAGGCAAGGACTGCCCCCAGCATGGCACATGTTTGCACCAGTTGTGGGGGTATATGTAGGGGTCCCTAGCCTAATTTTGATGCTGCCCATGCTACCCATGGTGCATATGCTGATGATGTTGGTGGCCTGCATGGTGGATATGCCGATGATATGTTGATGGCGCACATGGTGGATACGCCGATGATGATGATGGTGCACATGGTGATGCCGGATATAATATCTCATCATATGTTGATTTTCTCAATGCAAATGATGAGCATCCCACACAGGTAAATTTAATTATAATTTAAATATATAGTGCAATAAATTAAATTTCTTATTTATATACAATTATGAGCCATAATACATGTGGATTTTTTGGCGAACAGAGGAGGGTTGACCCTCCAATATTCATTAGCCATCATCATATGACATCAACACCTTGACATCTCGGTGCTCCATTCATGGTATGGACTTTGATCTTGATACATTTAAACTTTAAACAAAATAAACTTTAATTGATAATGTGTTTGACATATTTTTCTGATTTTGTAGGGTCTGTCATGTACCACTCAGTTTGACAATCCTTCATCCTCTACCCCACCAGTCACTGAGAGTCAGCCACATATACCTGACTCATCGGTGACATTAGCTACATGTCACACAGAGGTAATGTGTACACATGTTTTTATTTCATATTTATATATAATCAAGTTATATATATACTTTATAATTTATGTATATATATGTACTATAAGTTTATTTAATTCATGTTTTAAATATATATATTGTTCAGGTCGACACCACCATGACTCTTGGCATGGCTACAGGATTAAGCCAAATGCATCCATCAACACTATCCTTTGAGGTGATAATTAATTTATGTAAATTTTCAATGTCTTGTGTGTATCTAGATATTTTTTAATGTCCTATGTGTATCTAGATCTTAGATGATTAATTTAAGTAATTTTTAATTTGTACTTTAAATGTTTTTACAGGATTTGGCTTCATCCTTTTTTCATGTAGTTGAGGATGAGGGTACTCGAGACCACATAGAGCAGGATGGGGGTACTTAGGACCAGACAGAGTAGGATGAGGGTAGTCGGGACTAGACAGAGCATGTTGATGCATTACAGTCCTCTCCACATGGAGTGAAGAGGACTGTAGATTAGCTAGATGAGTAGAGACTTTAGATTATGATGGTCCTATTTAGACAGGACTTATTTTATGCTGACTATTTGGAATTGTTCATGTTATTTTTTTTGACTATTTGGACTTGTTTAGACTTGTTTTGACTATTTGGGCTTGTTTAGACTTGTTCATATTATGTTTACTTGTTGTTAGATTAGGACTTGCATTATATACTAGTCTACTTGTTATCATATATTCTACTTGGACTTATTTTTAGAGTACGACTTTGTTTTGTGATATTTATGATGGACATTTCATTACTTGTTATGTTATTTATCTTAATCATGAGTTGTTATATAATTTATCAATTTATCTTAATCAAGACTTGTTAAGTAATTTATCAATTTAAATCCTTGAAAAAACTTCTATCTAACAATGAGTTGATATGATGGACATTATGATACATGTAAATTATTTCAAGACAATGTTATGTTATTTATCTTAATCATGAGTTGTTATGTAATTTATCAATTTATCTTAATCAGGACTTGTTATGTTATTTATCTTAATCATGAGTTGTTATATAATTTATCAATTTATCTTAATCAAGACTTGTTAAGTAATTTATCAATTTAAATCCTTGAAAAAACATCTATCTAACAATGAGTTGATATGATGGACATTATGATACATGTAAATTATTTCAAGACAATGTTATGTTATTTATCTTAATCATGAGTTGTTATGTAATTTATCAATTTATCTTAATCAAGACTTGTTATGTAATTTATCAATTTATCCTTAAAAAAATAGCTAGATCTAACAATGAGTTGATATTCAATGGACATTATTCAATACATGTAAATTATTTCAGGACTTGTAATATGTTATTTATCTTAATCATGAGTTGTTATGTGTAATTGATCTAAGTACAATATCTAGATATGTGTTACAAGTAATATGAACACTTTGATTAACTATAAAAAAAATCATCTAGATCTAACAATGACATCTATTAATACATGTAATTGACAAGAACAATATGGATGTTACAAACTTAATAACTAAATTAAGTAATGAGATCAATTAAGTGAACATAATCTAGAACCAATGTGCATAGTTTAATATCTACAACAAAATTAGGTGAATAAAAAGTTATGAATTAACAACAAGAGTGCATTGTACTACATAAATAGTTCATGTAGATATGTTCTTCTAGGTCCATCTTGCATCACAAAAATAAACATGTTGAAATTATGTTAGAATTTATAAAAATTCATTTAAAGTTAAATTTAATTTTAATTTCAAATCTATATCTCTAAATTATAAATTATTTCACTTGAAAGAAGACATATAGAAAACATATATATACAAATATGACAATTGAACAAAAACTTACATCACATAAAATTGATTCAACCTAATGTACCATCAACATCCTCTATTTTCTGCAATGCAGATCTATGTTCTTCCTAACAATCTGCATCATAAAAATAAACAAGTTAAAATGTTAGAATTTTTGTACTCAAATTCATTTATTAAAGTTAATTTTAATTTGAAAGTTAATAAGACAATTGAATAAAAACTTACATGTATAAATTTCATTCAACCTAATGTACCATCAGCATCCTCTCTTTTCTGCAATGCATCTATGATTGCCTCATGCTCTTCCATTGAAAGTGTCCATAAAATCTTATTAGCAGGTCTCCCTTTGTATATTTCCAATTTGATATTTGTTGTCACTACCAAATGGGAATAGTGTATAATCTTATTTTCTAATTGGTAGTCTTCAAAAACTGGTAAACCATTCCTTCTTGTTAGGTATTTGCGTAGCCATGTACCAACTACCACAGAAGACCCAATTGGATACTGAAAATTATCATTATCTACTTGATGACATATCAACTTTTTCTTGGGTTCTACACATCGAGCTAACCAATACTATGACTGCTCTTCATTATCCTCAAGTGCAACAACAGCATACACATGTCCTATAAAACAAAATTTTAAGTACATGTGCACTGTAAATAAAAATTGTTTAAAAGTTTATAATTCAAATATATATAATCATAAATTACTCTACATACAAATGTAACTAATGTATAATTTAAAGTTTTACATTAAATTGTATTAAATTACCAGGTTGTATGAGATTTGAAACATGATCATAATCTTCTGATGCAACGGCATGATCTAGGTCTTCATTTATTATAACATCTTCATCTTGTCTCTCACTAGGTGTTAAGGATTTTTGTTGCCATTCTTCAACCCATTTTGTATTCTCGCATTCTTCCCATTCACCTGCAACACAGAATTGACAAAAACATGCAAGCTCCCTAGTCCATATAGTCCAAGTGTTAGAATTAGAACTCCTAAATGAATGCCATTTAGCCGATCCACTGATTGTATTACAATCATATCTTGAAAGGATATCCTTCTCTTCAACTAGCCAGAAAAAATGTCTGATTGTAGAGTTATGACTTGATCCTGTAGACAAACTTGTTTTACACCATTCAACAATTGCACATGCATCTTTAAATTTGGATTTTTCCTCAAATTTGAGTTTCTCTCTACAAAGGGCTCTCTTAACACATGCACTGGCACCATCATGCTCTCCCTTCCCATGTCCAGCCTCAAAAAAACTCCAGATATGTTGGATATTTGTTTTCTTGTGCATCCTACTCAACCAATAAAACATTCTAGCATTCTTGAATTGTCATGTGCAATTATCTGACCATATTAGATGTTGTGTTATATGAATTTCTCTCTCCATTAAATTTTCATAAAAGGTATTAAAGCAATATTGGACAAACTCCGATGAGTGTAACTTATTATCACTCATATAGAAATGATACTCTCAATATTTTCCGATCCTCTTCTATACTATCAGGTGCATGTCTATAGACAATATGAACAAAAATTGTCACTTGCACTGAATTATAATATTGTGGTTGGATCTCATCTTGTGGTGCAAGCGTGTAGTTTTCTTCAAAGTCAACAAATGAGAGTATACTACCAATTGGAAATGTATTCTTGCATATCTGAAATTGTCCATCAAGCCATCTAGAATTGTGAGAGTGTTTCACATATTTAGGTATGACATTACTCTTGAATTCATTCATAAAAGCATTAACACTAAGTTTTTCAGTTATTAGGTCGCACCATTTTCCAACTTTTCCATCCTTCAATGGATACTCAGTAGTTTTAAATCTTTGTACATCAACTAATTATTGTCCAAAATCAAATGAAATATTCTCATGCAAACATTCATCTAATAATGTAAGATTGCCACATAAATCACATACACCAGAAACACATGCATTCAAAAGATAAAATTGCACATTAGGTGGGTTACAAAACAAATTTGATATAAACTCTTTTACAGTTTCAGGTGGTATATTTATACCACATTCCTACAACATTTCATTAGTATGCATAGTAGAACGTATAGATCAAAAAATATCATAATGATAACAAAATTGAACATGAGTTTTACAACAACAGGTGATTCTTTCTTTGTTAATCCTTACATACCATGGTTTACATTTTTAAAAAGATCTTTGACTAATACTAATAGTTAACACCTTATCATCCAAATTTTTTTTATACAATTCCGTTTGAGTCATATCTAAAAGGTGTTTTGGATATGGATCACGAACTTTTGAACCAACTCTTAATTTAAGAACATCTCTTGCATTAGGGGATACTCTTGTATTATCGTGCCAAAATTTTTCAATCAAAGTTTTGACTTCACCAGTAAGTTTCATGTCAGACCTTGGGAGTCTACCACTGAAGGTCCATAAATGGTTTGTCGGATCACTCTCAAAGTTAACTCTTCTCTTTACAGCTCTTGCTAATGTTTTACGATTAATATTAAGATATCCACTTATGTTTGAAATCATTCTTTTATTAGTAGTAGTTTTGTTTACTAAAGCTGTTGTTATTGCTCGTCGTGCTGTATTACTATCTTTCGAATGACTTTTCTTTCCAATTGTGTCAAAGGCACTAGCAACAGTTGATACAACTTGTTTTAGAGACTCATCCTTCTTCTTAGTTTTCACATAAATGTCTAACCTCTTCATTACTTTTCGCATTTTAGACATTTTAATTAATTGTAACATTAATTGACATTGAAACCCAAATTTCTTATTATAAAAAATTTGTCTAAACAATCTACTCACGTGTGTCCTAATCTATCTCAATGAAACCAAACCACGCAGATTGTCTAACACATCAGTTTTTAATTGAAATTGTTCATTTATTTCATTATCATTTAAATGAGTTTCTTTTTCAATCGGTGTTTCTATGTCTACCTTTTCATTGTTGATTTCAATCTGAATTGGTGTTTCATTTTCAGTTTCAATTGGGGTTTGACTTTTAGTTCCTTTATCATTATGATAAACATTACTAATTTCTAAAATTAAACGTGTTAATCTATTTTCAGGAATAAAATTTAAATCATTTCTATTGTAACCCACTTCTAGCAAAGCATGAATATCTTTATCAGAATAAGTTGTAACAGTTGGATTCGAAGACATACCCATATCCAATACTGGATTCAAAGATGCACCTAATTTTGCTTCTTCAACCTTTGCATCCATTATGATGTCTTCATTATCCTCCTTTTCTGAAACAGTTGTTGAACTTGATGCTCCAACATTATTTGCATTTCAAAGTCTCTCTCTTCTTTCTCATTGTCGTTTTGCCTCCTCTCTATTTTGTGCAATCTCCTCGGGTGTCAGAACCTTCATTGACCTCTTTCTATGTCGGTTTGATCCCATTTTTGCACCAAAATTTGAATTCAAACAATCTTTTATAAATGTGAGATCCAATGTAAGACAAAAAAAGGAATGATGGCATAAATATATACAACATCAAAAGTCGCCAATGATTAGATTAGGCCCACAGTCTGGGTTTTTTTTTGTTGCAAAGGTTATTTAAGAAATGGGCGTGTCATGCCCCTGACAGTTCCAGGCTTTATTTTTCTATGTTATGTTATGTTAGATTTCTTTGAGTTCAAACTCTGACTGCGTTCTTTTGAACTTTGTTTTTTAGATTAAATATGTTATCTCTGTTATTCTGCCAAACATTCAGGGAATTATGTCTACTTATGTCACTTTATGAGTCCTATTCTGATGACAGAATTGGCTTAGACTAAATTTTGAACATTGGTTTGGTTATGAAATAAGGACAAACTATACGGTTAGTCAATTGTCTGATTATTGATTCATTGTTTTGGAATCCTTAGTAATATGTTAGACATGTTTAGAAATGGTTATATTATTATGGTTAATTGTATCTTAATGTGTATAGATAGTATATAGAGATTTATTGTTATTTAACGTTAATCAAATTCTGAATTCAAAATTAATGAATTTGAAATATATGTATTTTTATACATATAACTATGAGTGAATGTTTTAGTAATAATGTGGTATTTCATTTACTAAAACTATATGAATTGACTAAGTTAGTATATCCTATGTTGTATGTTAGTAGGAGGTTAGTGTGATGAAGTGTTAGTTAATTGGCAATGTCATGCGCTGTTATCTTAGATGTTTAAGTTAGTAATGACTAATGTTATTGGCAAAGACATGTATTAACCTATCCCTAAGTCTTCATATTATTAACTAGCTCAAAGACATGACTTACGGTAGGGTTTTAATGCACTTGCATTGCTTTGAGGTGTTAGTGGGGTTTAAGCTATTTTTCGGGTTGTGGAAATGTACTATGTTGGACATTTGGTAGGTTTTGAGTTGTGTTCACTGCAAGAGATAAGTTTGCATTGAATGTACTTATCGATGGGAATTCATTGTTGAGTTTGAAATCTGCCATTTGCTCTGGTTAAGGAGTGCAGTTTGTATATGAGTCCATTTTTTTTTACCATGTTATGCTATGGCATTTTGGGTAAACAGTTGGTTATGGACCCGTGTTACTGTTGTATCCTTCATGATAAGTGGCTTGGAATGAAAGGGGTTTTCACGGCAAAGATAAACCCTTCTCTTCATGGTTATTTAGGAAGTTGGGAGTTTCATACTATTATCTTTTCATTTTGGGCTCTCTTGCATGGCATTTTGGTAATCTGTGATAAGGGATCTTCGTAGTTGAGTTTGGGATTCATTTTTGAAGCTCACCAGGCAGGGGCTAGCTCTAGCATTTCGGTTCTGGATATCTTCTCCATATGAATACCAGGCAGGGGCATCTCTTACCTTAACCTCTGTTTCCATTTTAAGATTCTGCAAATGTATTAATGGAATGTTGGTTATCACTGATTGTTAGTTGTTGAAATGTGAAGTTTTGTGTTTGTTTATTTTGTGAGTTTAGTCATGAATAGATCTTTTTCTTTCTTGGATAGTTTAAGAAGTCAATCTAGTTATAATGTTGTGATTAGTGGTGAAACTTGGTAACAAAGGACTGTTTAGTAAGTGTTTGGTTTTAGTGTGGTATTTAACACTTGTTTTTGATATGCTGTTTCGAGCATAATGTAATAAGGGAGATCTCTGTTCTGAGTATGAAGTTGGCAATGTTTTAGTTAAGTTTGTGCCGAACTTTGGAATATAGTTATGTAGATGTTGTATGGTTATATCCTTGTGTGTTTGGTGTCGATGTTTTCTTGCTTTGGACAGTGTTAAGGGAGTTAGTCAGGTTTGATGATCAACATATCAATATAGTATGGAACCAGCATGAGTTCTTTTTGTGTTAAAAAATAATTCTTTTGGTCTTCTCGCACTGTACCTGCTATTAGGAGCACTGTAGCATCATAATGTATACAGTTTGTATAGACTTGGTTATATGTTGAAATCGGGTTTCTCTATCACTGTCATTAACCAAAGTTGATGTTTTCTTTGAGCTGTATTGTGGAAAGGGGAATTAGTGGTATTTCTTAGTGTTTTAGATACCTGTTGTATTTTGTATTTACATTTGCATATAGGTGTGGAATTGAAGTATTTTCTGGGTGTATTCTCTAGTTTTCTGTTGTCAATGTTTGGTTAAAAAGTGTTTGTCACTGTATGTATCAGTCGATAGAGGAATGTGGATGTCTTGGTTATGTCAAACTTGTTTGCGAGCTTTAAGATCTTTAGTAATTAACACCAGTATGTATTTTAGTTGTTACGACATTAGGAAATATTAAGGGATTTATAGGAAAGTCAATTACTATCTTGTTCAGAAAGTAAGAAAAGAAACACTTTGGTATTTGTTTAGGAGGTAGAAGTCGGTTATTATTATTATTCTGTCATTATTTTATGTATTCGACAGATTAGTAGTATAATAAGGTAGTTGTTTTCTATGACAGAACTATGAAGATTAGTATGGTTTTTTCTATTGCATATTTATGGACTTAAACTATTAATTTCAAGTTTATGCAATTAGATATATATATATATATATATATATATATATATATATATATATATATATATATATATATATATATATATATATATATATATATATATATATATATATATATATATACCTGCTGGGATATGTATATGTATACACAAGCCGTGGTGTATACATGTACATACGCCAACATGTATATAATAGATGTTATGACTATCAATCTGAACTATTAATTACAAGCTTATATAATTATATATTCATATATACATATACCTGCTGGGATATGTATATGTATACACAAGCCATGGTGTATACATGTACATATGCCAACATGTATATAAATGGTATAAACTTGTAATTAATAGAGCAGTGTGTATGGCCATTTAGTTTAATAATTCGGCTATGGTAAACTAGTATGTTTGTTAAAAGTGATGGGTGTTGTGTTGATTCAGTTGATGTATGATTATGTTAGTTCTTTTCTATTCAATGGAAACATGGATTTGATATGGATATTTTATTGTACAGTTACAGTTTTAATGTTAAGTTAATATGGAGATTATTTTGTTTGGATTTGTGATGGAGAAAGAGTTGTGATCTTTTCATCTTTCGTGAAACATCATGTTTATGAATGTATGTTAAGGAATATGGTAATATGGTTTTATAATGGTTTTCTGTTTGCTATTTCAATTTTGTAAATTGATACATAAGAAACAGATTGTTAGTGAAATTGTGTAATGTAGTTCATTTCACTGCTTTCATTGATTGCTAGATCAAGTGTTTTTAAGATAATGCAAGTATGATCCTTAGATTGGGGGCTGACACTAGTCTAGTACCTTGTGATGATAGAATTTCTATCAGTTGTGACTGACACTAGTCTATATCCTTATGGGAAAGAATTTCTGTCAGTTGTTTAATTAAGTGATAATTATAAATTCAAGGGTTATGGGTTTCAATTAACAAAGATAAAACATTATGGTTTCATCAGACATAATGGATTACTACGAGGTTCCTTATGGATACACAGCGTAGGTCCTTATGTGGACACCCATGAACTATTGGATCATTACTTTGTCATTTTCTTTGTGAGTTTATTTCTGTTAGAAAGAAATTTAGTGCTTGATGATTTTGGTGTAAAAGAATGGAAATTATGTTATTTAGTTTTCAATTACATCTGTATCTAAATCTGCATAAATGTTATTTTGTACTAACTTTTATGATTGCAGATATTTGGAGATGATTCATTTTCTTTATCATTGTGACTGAGCCCTATTTGCTATTTGCATTTGTGTTCATTTTGATTTTCAGGTTTTAGATGGATAAATCAATGAATATGGGACAGTGGATAGCAGTTGTTAAGTTTTATGGGAAACATATCATTTCATGGTTATTAGTTAACAGATCTATTCGTAGAATGTAATGGATTTGGAAAGAAGAAAATTTTTTTTGAGACTTAATCTTTGAATAAAGAGTATTATTATTACTCTGATGTAAATCGATTGTAAACTATAAAGCTCTTAGAAGTGGTTGTTATGATTATATGTTTCAGATTATTATTTTAAGAAAAAAAAATTATTACTATGGTTTTATGTGATTTTATTTATGGTTGTTTCTTCTTTAGTATCATCTTTTATCTTTTAGTTTTGATAGGGGTGTTACAGTTGGTATCAGAGCCCAAGTTTAAACACTTAGGGCTTGAGGGTTTTTAAAAGGGTTTTATCATTATGCTTTCGTTAGTGATTTTATTGAACTTTTCTACAGGATTTCAAGCATGCCTCCTGTTACACGAGGAGCACAAAGGTGTGGTGACCCAGTTGATGCTGATTTAGGCAGAGGTAGGGGTGGATGACGTGATCGTGGTCATGGCTGAGGTAGAGGACGAGGTCGTGAAGGAATACATGGTGATGAACAAGTTGATCCTTTAATAGGAATGGATCAAGAAGATTGAGAGGTACCTCAGGTTGATGTTCTCCAACGGATTCTTGATAGGTTGGATAACATTGAAGCTAGGAACAATGTTCCAGATGGTGTAGCAAATGCTCATGTTATACGAGTCCCAGTAGCAGAAGATCTTGTTATCAGGACTCAGTTAAAAGACCTTTCTAAGCTCAAAGGACCATATTTCAATGGAACAGAGGGTGGCGCTAAAGCTGAAGCATGGCTCTTGAACATCGAAAGGTGTTTTATTCTCCATGATTATCATGGTAATGTGAAGGTTCGTTGGACCGTAATGCAGCTTAGATCCTTTGCTTCCATTTGGTGAAATATGGAACTAGAACAACTTGGAATTCTCATCTCTCAGGTTACATGGGAGCTTTTCATAGAAAGATTCCGTGAGAGATTCATGTTGGATTATTGGTAGCAAACTAGATCCAAAGAATTCTTCAGCATTTCTCAAGGCAACTCAACAGTGGAAATGTATGAGAGGAGGTTTTTCTAACTGAAGAAATATTCTGGTTGGTTAGAGAATGATAAGCCTTTGGTACAACACTTCATTAGGGGTTTGAACCCTAAAATTAGAGAAGTGAGAACTTTCAAACCTAAGACAGTGAAAGAAGCTGCTGATCAAGCCAAGTTCACTGAATTGAAATCAGGATTTTCAGCCAAAGGATCTGTGAATCCACCAGCTCAAAGCAGTGGGAAGAATCAAAAACCTTATCAAGATAATATCAAGGCATTTTCCAGTGGATCAAGTGGTAAATTTAAGAAGAGGAAGTTTGAAAAGTTTTCCAAATCAAACAAGAGTTTCAAGGTTCCTGAGCAACCTAAGTCCTTTAAACCAACTCAGAGTGTACAACAGAGTTATGCATCACCTCCAATGAACTCATCACAGGATAAAAGTACCAAGAGAGGAGCAGAGTGTTGGCAATGTGGGCAATTGGGGCATTTGCAATGGAATTGTCCCCTTCGAGGCAATAGTCAGGTCAGGTCTAAAGCCACAGGTTCAGAGGCTACTGTTGGTGATTCTAGAAGGAATCACTGCATCTTTTCTACTGTGGATCAGAAACAAGCAGATCATCAGAACACTATGATTGAAGCTAGAGGTAATTACCAAGGTAAGAAGATCTCTATTTTATTTGACTCTGGTGCCACTGGCTCTTTTATTTCTTCCAATTTGGTTAAGCAATGTGGAATTCCTATGAGTAAAGCTGAATTGGCATGGCAAGTCGAGTTAGCATCAGGGACAAAGGTTGAATCAAGGTTTATAGCTGAAAATTGTAAGGTTCAATTTAAGGCTTTTACTACTATAGTTAACCTTAGGGTTATTCCTTTAGGTTCTTATGACATTATTCCAGGAATGGATTGGTTAGAGCAACATCAAGCTGTCATCGATTGTAGAGAGAAGACTGTTAGGTGTATCGATGATAATGGTACTATCAAGTTTATTACAGGTGTTAAGAGGCCTATGTCAGTCAGAACTATTTCTGCTAAGCAACTATAGAGATGTTTTCAAAAGGGATGCAAATTGTTTTCTATTTCTATCAATGATTTTGATGAACCAGTTGCATGGAACACTAGCTTAGATCATCCAATTTTGAAGGAATTCTCAGATGTATTTATTACGGAGAGTCTGGGAATCCCACCTAAAAGAGAAATTGATTTTAGGATTGATCTTTTGCCGGGAATCGAACTGATTTCCAAGACTCCTTACTGTATGACCGCTCAAGAATTAGTGGAACTCAAGGTTCAACTTGAAGAACTCCTTGAGAAGGGACTTATTAGACCTAGTGTTTCACCTTGGGGAGCACCTGTTATCTTCGTCAAGAAGAAGGATGGATCTTTGAGACTTTGTATTGACTATAGACAACTGAACAAAGCTACCATCAAAAATAGATATCCTTTGCCTCGCATTGATGATTTGTTTGATCAAGTGAAGGGTGCCAAGGTGTTTTCCAAGATTGATCTCAAATCTGGATACCATTAGTTAAGGATTCAAGAAGCTGACATTCATAAAATAGCTTTTTGCACAAGGTATGGGCATTATGAATTCATGGTAGTGCCATTTGGTTTGACTAATGCACCA
Organism: Chamaecyparis obtusa; assembly: GCA_027943335.1. Classification (NCBI taxonomy): domain Eukaryota; kingdom Viridiplantae; phylum Streptophyta; class Pinopsida; order Cupressales; family Cupressaceae; genus Chamaecyparis; species Chamaecyparis obtusa. The sequence goes on along the minus strand of BSBK01003692.1, from coordinate 949,273 downwards.
TCAGTATTCATGAGTTTGATGCAGGGAGTATTCAGGACTTTCTTAGACAAGTTTGTGGTAGTGTTCCTTGATGAAATTTTGGTATATTCTAACTCCTTGGAGGAGCATGAGCAACATTTGAGGAAAGTCTTTGAATGTCTCCGTAGGAACAAGCTATATGCCAATCCTGAAAAATGTGAATTTTTCAAAATTGAAATAAGTTATTTGGGTCACATTATTACAGGAGATGGAATAGCTATTGATTCTGCTAAGATCAGGGCAATTGTAGAGTGGCCAACTCCAACCAATGTATCTGAAGTATGAAGTTTTATGGGTCTGGCTAGCTACTACAGAAGATTTGTGGCTAATTTTTCAAAGATAGCCCATTCCATTACTTCTCTCCAGAGAAAGGGTAAGAAATTCATCTGGTCAGATAAATGTGAAGAAGCATTCCAACATCTAAAGGAACGTTTGACTAGTGCACCAATTTTAGTAGTACCTGATCCTTCTAAGGAATTTATTGTGTGCACCGATGCCTCATTGGATGGTTTAGGGGCTGTCTTGATGCAGGATGGCAGGGTCATTGCTTATGAATCTAGGAAACTAAAGGATCATGAAATTAATTATCCTACTCATGATTTGGAACTCACAGCAGTGATCCATGCTTTGACCAAATGGCGGCATTTTCTTCTTGGTCAACATTTTGAGCTTCATACCAATCATAGAAGTCTACAATATTTGTTCACGCAACCCAATCTTAATGCAGGTCAGCGCAGATGAATGGAGTTTTTGTGTGAGTATGACTTTGAAATGAAGTATATTCAGGGTAAAGAGAATAAAGTAGCGGATGCTCTTAGCAGAAGGCATCATGAACTCTCTTCTTTGACCCTCACAATTGATTTGAAAGAGAGAATACTTCTGAATTTGGCTACTGATCCTTGGTATTTATATGTCAAGGCAGTGATTGATAGTGGCAGTGTATTAGAAGGCAGATTTGAGGGTTACTCTATCAACACTGAAGGATTAATGACTTACCGAGGCAGCATATATGGGCCAGAAGTTGGGGATCTTCAGAACCTAGTTATGACTGAAGCACATAAGGCACCTTATTCAGCACATCCTGGTGTGAAGAAGATGCATGCTGATCTTAGGCAGCATCACTACTGGCTGGGTATGAAGAGGGATATTGCTGATTTTGTGGCTAGATGCTTGGAGTGTCAGAGAGTTAAAGTTGAGCATCAACATCTAGTTGGTTTACTTCAATCTCACAGCGTGCCTGAATGGAAATGGGATACCATATCCATAGATTTCATAGTGGGGTTACCATTTTCAGCTAGGCGACATGATGCCATTATGGTTGTTGTTGACCGGTTAACCAAAGTTGCCCATTTTATTCCTATAAGATCCACTTATAATGCTACATCTGTGGCACAGATTTATATGGAACAGGTTGTTAAGCTGCATGGGATTCCTAAGAAGATCATATCTGATAGGGATTCAATTTTTACTTCATCTCTATGGAGGTCTTTGCAGCGTGAATTAGGTACTCAGGTGAACTTTAGTTCAGCATATCATCCCGAAACTGACAGACAGACTGATTGTGTCAATCAGATTTTGGAAGACATGCTTAGAATGTATGTGATGGATAGGCATCCTAGGTGTAAGAGCAATCTTGCATCACCCAAAAATATTTATATTTTTGTATTCAATAAGGGCTATCTTGTGCAGAGCCGCTATTTATGGAAACTTGCTAGTTTTAGTAAGTTGGTCTTACGATCTCAGAATGTTCTAATTTTACATGTGGAGGTTCATCTCAGTCATATAAGCCTGCTAGCAAAGTTTCATGGCTAGATCAAGTCTAGTTTTGAAGATATTGAAGATTTTTGGTATTGGCAGCAGGGTTCAGAAACTTTGAACTCAGTTTTGAAGGCTTTAGAGGGCCCGGATGAAGTTGAAAATTTGGGTGATGGGCACTTTGCGTTGGTCAAGCCTGTAGAGCACTTCGTGGTGTTTCCAGAATGGGGTTATACTAGCCAATCAGGTCAACGGGTGATGACTTATGGTCTTCGGAAGTTGGGTCACCTGAAATGGCAGAAAATAATTTTTCTTCAAAATTTCTATTTGGGTTTCAAAACTCATTTTGAGTTGACTTTGATGTAATAAATTGTAAAATAAAATAATTCTAAGTTTGGTCGGCCCTAAGGGCTAAATTTCTAGAACCTTCTCGGGCGGTGGAAATTGCCTATATAAAGAAGGCCCATAGTGTTGTCTAGGGTAGTTTTGGGTAGTAGATCTGGGTATTGATTCAAGGCTTTTTCCTACAGAATATTATAAAGGAATGCCCATGTGGCTTTGCATATTGTAATTCTGAAAGTTTGTAATTCCACATTTGTGGAGATAATAAGAAGCCAATTTTCTATTCTTGCATATTATTGTTGTTGTTTCTCTATTCTGTTATGTGTTTGTGGTTAAGGGGAGCACCCTTCATCACCTTACCTCCTACCTTGGGTTTTGGTTTGGGACAGGCTTGGTGGGACCAAGCCTATGCTTCAACCTACAAAAAAATGGCCAAGGCATTACATAGAAATTTTTTTGCCTTGCCATAATTTTTAGAACTTCCCAGATGAATTTTTTTATAAAATGAAAACCCATTTTAGCTCTTATTGTGCAAATTATAAAAATATAAATTTTATAGTGATATGATAAAATTTAATATTTATACAATATTTATTAAGCCAAAGTGGTACCTAAGCTTGAAATACCAAGGTTAACTAAAACTTTAATAACTTTTTTAATTTTTGGTTTTTTGAAAAATGAGTTATATGTGACCAAACTAGATAGAATTCTTTTCAATTTAAAAAAAAAATTTGAAAAAAGGTAAAGTTATCATCAAATTATGGTGTCCGTACACTAGAGGTTTCAAAAATGTACTTTATAGTCAATTAAAAATTAATAAAAAAAAATATTCAATAAAAAAATAAGAAAAAATATCCTAACCAATCTTCAGTGTTTTAGGTACCTTTTCCCAAAAGGATTCCCCAAAATATATTCATTTACTTCAAAAAAGGTTGTTCGTACACGCATAAAGTGTGGTCTTGAAACAAGCATTTTGAAAAAGTGGTTTTTAGACATGCATACTAAAATTCAATTTATACCATGTGGGTATTAAAAAAATTACATATTTGAAAACTAGATTCCGAGCACTAAATTTGATATTACTAAAGTTTTTTAAGATTCAATTTTTAAGTGCTTCAAGTTTGGACATCAATTGAAATAAATTTTGAAAAATAAGAAAAAAACTTCCACTTTTTGGCCAAAAGTGGGACTCAACTTCTTGTAGCCACCCACCTCTTCTCTGACTATGCCAAACCGCACTCACTATTACATCAGATCTTAATTTCAGATCTCTGTACTTTGCATGTCTTCCTTCACACATTCGCTTTCGTACTTAGCTCTTTTCTTCACTTCATGCATACAGCATTACAACCACTGCTACTATATCATAATTACACACTTTTGAATTACAACCACATGCTACTACCTAAAAAATACATTACAACAAGGAAATACATTCCTTCCTTTATACCACACTCAAATAATTACAAATGAGTTAGCATACAATTACAAAATAAAAGTTTCCACACGCTACACCAAAATTACATAAAACTATCAGCTTCCAAATACAATAAATCTTCACTCATGTGACCTTGAAGTTTCCATTGTCATGCATGTCACTATCAATGTGTCTTCAACCTCCCTTTAACTAGGCAGAACCAGATTCCATCCAGATTAGGAGATATCATCCGATTTCCACAAATTGCTACTCAGGAACACTGCCTGAACACTACTTCCACCAAAATGATCATAACTTTCATGAATCCATAAATTAATGTCCGCGCTCTTAACCATAGACATATGACATATCAAAGAGTATAACCTCAACATCACATAGCTCCCACTACAATAACCCACGTGCGCTAATCCAAACTCTGTTTGCTTCTCTGCAATTCTTTGGTAAATCACTGTGTTGACATCAATGACAATCATAGTCATGAATGCAACAACAACTACTATAGAATGGATGCCAAAGACTTTAGCATTCATTCCTAACATCCTACAAATTTGGCAGCCAGATCAGAGAGCTTGCACTAGGGCTGGAGGCATATGAAAATAAAGATAAAAAGTGTGTGCAACTAGTATTTGCAGGGGATTTGTTCCAGATGGAGCTTCATCTTGAACATCACACTTATCCTTAATGTACTCTATTAACTTCTGGGTCCTCTCCTTCAAAAATATTAGTTCCTCATTTCCTTCAATTTGCATGTCTACTTTTTCCATCATAGCCTGCTTGCAAACAAAATACTGGCATATCAGACCAAGGTAAGCTTAATATAAATAAAATGACAAAATGAAAATAGAATCCCAAAGGAAAATAGCATAATTTAATTTAGTTTAATGTAGATATGACTGTCCACTAGTGGCCATGAATTTTACGAGTCTAAATAGAGTACATGTTCCAAAAAGTACAATGGGAGTACCTAGTCCATCTTCTACAAAGATAAAAATTGAGATAGAACAAAAACAAGTAGTAGAAAATAGATCTAAAGAGGCAATGCCTGAAAAGTCAAAACCAAGTCATGGAATCACTTATCAAGAATTCAAAGTTGAGATGAGATCTGCAATGGACCTCACTTGCAAAGAAATCACACTGCAGAAAATGTAAGGGCAGAATGTCATTTGAATTGTCGAGCCACTTTAAGAAGAAGGTGACCCCACAATAGTGGATTACACTTTTTTGGACATGCTGATTTTTGTTGAAATAACACATTTTTAATAAAATATGATGATTTAAGCCTTGAGAAGTTCCATTTGAAGGAATTAATTACAAATAGTTAGCTCAAAGCCTCTTAGACAAAAACAAAATTGATATAACATCTATACTCCTCATTCATACCTACAATGGAGTCTCCTTCACACCTATTAAAATGCTGACAAAAAATCATTTCGGCTTTATCTTTTGGAAGATCAAATGAATCCATTTGAAAAACCTATCTATGCAGTAAGGTACTATTGTAATGCCCAATAATCGAGCAAAAACACAACAAATTTTTTTTTAAAACAAACTATAATATACACCTAGGACAACCAGGTTACACAAAAGCCCTTCGACGCGAAGCTTGCGAATCGTAAGCTCGCTTGGGTGAGTCACCCAATGACACATAAGGGATCATGAGGCAAGCACTGGCATGCCTCCGTCCCCTACATGACGGAAGTCATTAGGCTACGAGGAAGATTATAGAAGTTTTAAAGGGAATATCATATCCCAAAGGTTTCGTGATGTACTAGGATAATATGGTCTATCCCTATGAATTCTCAAGGGGGTGATTTAATTCGCTAAAGGATATTTTATTAGAAATAAGAAATCAAATAATAACCTAGCTAATACTCATAAAAACTAAGTTTTCTTCTCCTAATTAATAATCCTTAAGGATTTCTATTTCATTTCCTAGGTTAATAATGTCTATTATTATATTGAAATAACATCCCTTAAAATTTATTCATATAAAATTTGTATAGAAAATAAGATTTAGTTTTCTATGAGAATTTTCTAGCCAAAAATAATAATAGTTAAATTAAAGCACATTTATATACTATTTTTTTAAACTTACTAAATTCTTCGATTCAAAATTTACTAAAAATTATTCCATAACATAATTTAATTAACGGTAATGATAAAACATAACAAAGGGAGAAAAGCAACCATAAATATTGAACTTTAATTACTATTATTCCTAATAAAATTTACCAATCTTCTAAAAATATCTCTTAAATTTACCACTAACTTAAAGAAAACAAAATAAATATTTCACCCAATAAATTTCTAACTCTCACGCAGTAAAATTAATTGACCAAAGCTAAGTAAATAATAAAGTTCATAAGAGAACATAAGTCACTAAAATACATAATAATTAAATGAAAAGGGCCCTCCAAAACCTAATTCAAAATTAGGGTTTGGGGCCATGTTATAATCTCCCAAAAAACCCTAAAAGCTCTTATTGTTGTTTCTTTGTTGTGTAGGTTTGAGGAAGAAATGAAGAAGATGGGTTGTGCTGTGCATGTCACTGGTGTGAGGATAAGCTATAGAAAGAGATCTCTTAAACCATAAGAGAATCTCTTCCTTAAACTCGAGTAGACCCGTCTACTGTTTCTATTTTATGGGTTGGATAGATTTCAAATGTATCTCTCTGGCCTTTTTTGTTCTTTTTTCTACCAGATCTGTTACACAGATCTGATGCAAAAGATTGTATCTACCCTTACAAAAATGTCTTTTGAAGCTACTATGTTAAGATGTATACAGTTCTCCTTTTTTTATATATATATTTTATAGATCCATTAGATGAGAATCTGTTGCTTGTCAATGATATGATGATATTTTTTGACATATGAATTTGAGCATATTTTTTTTACTGTTAAATAGTCTGATACACTGACCGAATGAAAATATAATAGCAATCATATGTTTTACTGAGGTTTCGATCCTTTTTTTTTCTAAATTTTGTTGGGCATTTTTTATTAACATTTTAAAAATATATTATGCATCAAATTTATTTGTTTTGTTATGCAGGGTTTTGAAAGGGAAGACCCCGCCTGCCCTCCTGCCCCACTTTGTGGCTAAGCCACGACAGTGAGCAGTCAGTGCTGTGACTGTAGCCACGACATGGACCTTGGTCTCTGTTGTGACTATAGTCATGGCAGGGACTGCCACAGGTCATGACGTAGGGTTGCGACATCCCTGCCTTAACCCGTGCGGTTCAAAGAAAAGGGCTTTGGCCCTATCATATGCAATTTTTATTTTTATTTTATAAAAATCTCTATTACGATATAATATAATATTATCTATTATGTACTATGCAATATATATTGTATAGAACATAATATATAATATTATATTATATATATTAATACCGTTTTCATTTAATAATACATGTTTATTTAACAGTGATAAGGTATTATTAAATTAGACCCTTATGAAGTGTATAATATATGTTTATATATTTTATATTATACATATTTTTATGTATAATATAATATATATAAAAATTATATATACAAATATGTTAATTCCAAATCTGTTAACATAGGAATAGGAACAAAAACTTAGGATGATGAAAAGAAATAATTAATAGCTATAGATATATATATCTATATAGTATTATACTATATAAATATATGTATTTATTTATTACAGTATACTATTGGGATCTATACTAACAATTCATTATAAACAACAGATTTAGGATAAACAAATTAATTTCTTATCCCTTCTATAGTGCATACATATACAACAAAATTTACAACTGCTTAAGTATTATCTTCTTACAACATTTTAAGTTTCAGTTTGTCATGTTCATACATTTCTAGGTTTGATATATAGATCTCCAGTCTAATTTTTTTAAATCTGATTACAGCATTCAACTTTAGTGTTTGAACATCTAGGTTTCTTTATTTTTAAATTTGATAGAATATAATGATCATACTGCATAAACATAAATTCCAGACTACATAAACATACAGTTCAGTTGTAGGGGAAATTTATAATGAATCTGATTATCAACTTCAAATAAAATCAACCTAATGGCTTCATTTTACTAATGCAAAAATATGAATCATAGTAATAACAATAAGAACCTTTTTACAACATTAAAACACTTAACATAGATACAGAAATTTAGCTTTTTATGCTAAGAAGTCTAATAAATGACATAGAAATAATTTTAACCTTTATGTACATGACATCTTTCATAATACATATATTCTGGAAACTAATTTTAATAAGTTTTTTTTTTTTAGTTGTAGGAAATACAACTTTTTCCTAAGCAAATAAAATTAATCTGACATCTCCAGCCTAAGTCTAATCCAAAATACATTTATGCAGTGATCTAATTTTAAAAATTCTGATAATAGTTATAGATTCTAGGACTATAAAGAGAGCAAATACATTGTCTTAATTTCAAAAAAGAAACTAGTAGAATAACCAGTCTAATTTCAAGCTCATAAATATTACAATTTCTTTGTACAAGAAAAACAATTGTGTAGAGCAAGTTCTCTCAACCAGATACACCATATAACAGTCTTTAGAAGATTTCAACTTTATCTTTAACCCACAAACTTGGACTACTTCTTCAAGCCAAGAAACAAAACTTGCAAACACAAGACTTTCTTCACATGGCCATGGAGGCTCACCTTCCAGCCTAGGCCATTACATGGCCACCCCCGAGCTTGGGGAAACAAGTATAGGATAGGATACACTCATACAACACAAAACATAGACATTCAACACAATTTGGAACATAGATTTTTACATATTACTCCCTTCCCAAGCTTGCACAAAGGACTCTAACATAGAATCCATAAAATGGGTGAAGGTGGAATCTTCTCTTATGGAGACACCTAACTTATAACAAAAAATATTTCAGCATATTATACAAGCCTTCACAAGGCCCTTCCAACCAAATAGCTCAAATCCATGAGCATCACAATTCCCTTATGGCCCCCCCAAAAAATATAAGTAGGTTCTCATGGTGCCCATACAACCATGCACTCATACATAAGAAAATCCCAACTTAGGCCCTTCACCCCAAGTTCTCCTCTAATCCTCCCAAGGATGAGGAGTGAACTTGCACACCCATAACATGAACAATTCAAGAAAACAAACAAGATTGAAAACAAAAATCTAAAAGTGAAAATAAACAATAAAAGATTCACACATGGTAAAACAGTTTACAATTTTCACATAATTCATTTCTTTCAAAGCATATTAAAATAAACACAAGATAGAAAACCACCAACCTCCTCCTAAGCCAAGGCTAAATGAAGAATTGTAGATGAGCTCCTCTTGACTCTGAGCTTGCTATCCTCCTCAAATCTACTTAGTCCAAAACTCTCTAGATTTCCTCTCACTCTCTCCCAATCTAACCAAGACAAGAATGAACAAGTGTATTCTCCCTAAGTCTCTCTCCCTAAAGTCATTCAAAACATTCTTCTCTCAACTCCCTTCCCAAAAAAATTAGGTTTCTAGATCCTAGACAAGGTGACACTTGCCCTTCCTAAAGGTTTGGAAATAAATTTCTACACATGAAAAAGTGAGACATCCTAGATAACATTTCTATTTTCGTGCATATAAAAAATGGCCCATTTGGAGAGGCATAAAGGTGGCCTAAAAAAGTGAAAATAGAAGAAATAAGCCCCCTAACCCAAGCACTAGCCTCGGGGCACCAAAATTCAACCTAAACCTCACCCTAGGACTCCACAGATCCACTCAAAATACCCAATTAATCATGCATCCGAAAATAGAGTATTGGTTTCATCAATTCTTGGTTCCTCAAACCACCTACCTAGCTTACGAATGCTCAAGACAAACTAAGGAGAGGGTGGGGTCCATATTCCACTCAACATGTCACTTCATCACAAAGGTGTCAAGTGACACATCACAATAATACACAACACAAACATACTTGGCATGCTTAGTGGCAAATTGTAATTTTATTTTCACAAGAGAAACTTACTTACAAACATACATTTACAAACATTGTCAGCCACATAAATACATGCAAACATGTTTATGAAAGAAATCACATTACGATGAGGTCGTACTCTTCTTAGAGTCAACCTTGGTTTCAAACTGATTGCACTTAGATCCTATCTTGTTTCCCCAACTTACAACCATGACCATGTTCCTGCACACTCAAATTTGATGTCAATACATTATAAAATTTTGAATTAATAATCATTCCAAAAATAGAGTAGTAACATCTAAACTTGACAAATACATATATATTTGCATTCATAAAATATTACGTAATCCACAAGCATGTAATCCTAAACTTATCATAGAACCATGATTTCACCAATATTCATTATACTGAAAGATGACATAACAGATGTAGAATGTAGAATTCATATATCATAGATAATCATGGAACCAAAATGAGCATATATAAAAGTACGACTAATGTGATCATCATAAGAATCTATAACAACTATCTCATAAGATCCAATGATAGCATATGTAATCCAAAATAGATCAAATGTCTATACTCAAGGTATCATCCTAATGAATCAAATTTCAAAATGAATGTTGAACTAGGATGGGTCGGGGATAGGACCTCACAACTATTGAGAAAAATCTTTCCAATGATTACAATGTTAATATATATTAACTTTATTAGGACTTTGTATTTTTAGTTTTACTAAACATAGATATTTCATCATATATCTACCTCTATATTTGACACTCATTGAAAAATAGTAAATGAGAGGAAAAAAATTCTAAAAAATATCTACGCCTTAGGTATTTAAGTTCTCCTTCTATCAAAAAAAAAGAAAAATGAAATTGGACAAATAAATGATAAGTTATAAGCTATGTAGTCAAGGTATGTCAAAATTACAGCTTAATCAACTTCAAATGTTAATAAAATATGCAATAATCATGATAATGTTGTAAAAAAAATTGCATGCTCTTCGTATGGATGTTAAAAAACTAAATTCGAAAGAATCACATTGATATCTATTATAGAAAAAAAGTTATGCTCTATGAAAACAATGTAACTCTTTAAAAATGACATTTTTAGCAACATACCAATTTTCGTGGGAGAAAGAAAAATCCATTCAAATGAATTCAAAAATAAAAATAAAAAATATATTTAGAATCTAGACATAAAATCCTAAAAGACTACAATTTACTTCATCTTTTGATTTCAAACGGTTTAACGACAATATGCATCCGAATTTGATATTTTTTTTTCAAAATGTAGAGTTCAGTGTCCATTCAGTTTAAAAAGTGTAACCCACTATTGTCTAGGTTCACCCAAGACAACCTTCAAGTACAAAAGGAATCATGTCACAAAGTAGATTTTAAATAAGAAACTCTTGCTCCTATTTAAGGAAGAAAATATTAGAATTACTTGTTCTTAGGGTTGACATTTAAAACAAAGGCATTCTCCATAACCAATACAGAATGCTATGAAACAAGATAAAAAGGACCTACAATATTTAAGAGATTCCAATTAATTATGGAAAAATTTCATTCCCCCTAAAGTTTAAGCTATAACGTCCCAATGTTAACAAACTAGACACTATAGAAGTAGGATATTTGACATTTGACTCATAACCTGCAATAAGTCTATACAGTAGGAGTCCATTTCAATGCAGGGGAGAGCTGCTCCTAGTTTTCTTGTAAGATGTATCCCATCACACCTTTGACACACTGGACCAGGAAACTAAAAAAATCATTTTTTCCATTAATTTTATGAGAGAATTTTCTTTGCTGAAGCGTTTACACTCACTAAAGAAAGAAAGCTGGAAATTTGTGGCACCAAATGTATAATCCAGAGAGCTTTTCTAGGTTGAACGAAAACAAATTTTCTATAAGTTTTTAATTCTGGGAGAGAAACCATTTAGGCGGCACAAATGAAAAAAATAAAATGTGAATCCAAGCAAGGAGAGCCCATGACTAATACAATAATAGTGCAAGAAAGTCAATCATTTTTCAAATAAAGAGCCAGCAAAATAAGTGTGAAAAGGGGAACCAAGACAGAATCCTGAGAGAAAATTTTATGAAAGATGAAAATGAATGACACACTAAATGAAATGAAATGATGGGCATATTTTAATTTAAAGGAACCAAGTGATGACATCTATGAGCTTGATAAAGAACAAGATAAAGATTATTGATTGTAATTTTGTATAGAAACTTCAAAGGAAATGAACATGATGAGAGTTAAATATTAATTAGCAACAAGTCATCATAATAATCCTAAGTTACTTGGTTTTAGGTACCCTGAGTGATTTTGCCCTACAAACCACAATCGACCAATTCAACAACGTGTTTCAGATTTATAGTTTGGCTACAATGTTTGCCTCCTTAGCATCAAGCCCCTTCACTCACTCTTCTTCTCCTGATCCCTCAACACTATAAATGGTCTCCCAATTTGTCAAATGGAAATGTCGTATCTGAAAATACAAACATTTAAACCCTGGCTTCACTAGGATGCATTTGAACCCCGCCCAATGAAGAAAATATCTCTCCAAAAATCGTAGCAAACTTGGAAATTAAACAACTTTAGCTGGTCTAAGCTAATATGAATCAACATATACCTATAGTTGGAATCAAAAATAGATGTGAAATTGTTGGAGAATAGAAACTCAAATACAAACTACTTGTTTGATACATTGGAAAAGTGCCCATATTTGCGATAATAAAATGACACAGTTTGATGCCCATGTTAAAATAACATGCACAGAGGCCACGTCTAATTCTCTACATAGAACTCCCCACGGCTTGCCATGACAAGCACCACTACCACCAGTTGCCACTACTCTCCCATTTTATGCAGAATTTTGTGCGTAGAAAATTAAAAAGATCACCTAGGAAAATGGGCTAAGCCAACGATAAAAGAGGAATTTTGGAGAGAGAAATACATTTTAATAGGCATAAATCTAATGACCATAGGATATAGCGGAAGTTGGACGATTTTCATAGTTACTGAGAGTCTAAGTATTGCTAAAAAGAGATGCAAGAACTTTAGTCCCACCTTATATGAAAATTATTTGTATATATTTTAAATTTTTGAAGTGAATTTTTATTTTACAATATTTAATTTTTTAATGAATATGATTTATGAACATTTCAATCTATTATTTAATACCATATTAAATGTGCAAATGTAATTGTCTATCCTTTTCGTTTGAAGGGTAACTATACTATCAAATTCATTTGAACATTGTGAGAACCTCACTAATAATGAATTAGGTCATTGTACTCCATGGTACTTGATTTTGGATGAGTTGTTTTCTTGAATTTGAACATGGGTCTCTATTATCACACAACACAAAAATCTAACTATGTATACAAATTTATTTGGGTTGTGAAAATAATGTTTTCCTTTCCAATGTCATATTGATGTCATCATTAGGTAAATCAATTTGTACTAAAATTATCCTCATTGTTAATTAATTAAATGCTAAGATATGATGTTGGGTAATAAATGATGAGTTAATTATTTTTTATTCTTATTTTTGTTGCAACTAGTCACTAGTAAATTTTAGCTTGTTTTTTGACAAGGATTAGTCAAATTTTTGATACCAATTGGTCGACCAAATGACCAAAACTATTGTTAGAGTTTTTTCATCGATTATACGACATACTAAACCATAGTCAAAATTCCGATGTCCGTAGTGGTTGAATTATCAACGGACCCGTTGTTGAAATAATTGCTTCAACCTGGAAGAATTATCACTTCAACCTGGAAGAATTATCGATCATACCTTCCATCTATGTGACCAATGTCTGTCTAAATTGCGATGAGTTAGGCTCGAAACTTTCGTCGAGGGTTCAACATTCTCATCAAAATGCCAAAGAATGTTTGTCTCTCTTTCGATGAAATTTGGTCAAAATAGTCTTCGAACATATATCATTCTCATCGAAAGGACTATTATTGATACCTCAAAAAAGTGACAAATAATAATTTTTGGTTAAAAAAATAAAATATATTATCAAATTAAGCATACCAATATTATACTTTAATTATTTACATAGTAATCATGTCTAATGGTATAATTTAATTAGGGCCAATAGAATAAATTACAACAATTACATCAATTAGCACTATTCATGATACACTTGCATAGATCACTAAATCCACCTTTCCTTATCATATCCTAAATATCACATAAAACATTAGTCTAGAGAAGAGCATAATATTCAAGCCATTAATGAATATCAACTTATATTTTTATTATTCTACTACATTAAATATTGGAAACAAAAATCAAAGCTACAAGAATAATTTATTTCCATTACTCACAAATGCAATTTATAAATCTCAAGGAAATGTATTTAGAACAAAAAACCTCCTTTTTTTTATAGTTTGACTGGTAAATGACAAAACCAGGCAACTCAGATCAGAATAGCATAGTACAAGAGGTGACTCTGTTTAAAATTCATGTGTTTTCCCCATGTTCTTTGACCACAATATTAGAGCCCTTCTATAAAATACTAAGGCTAACTTTACTATCGTATATCAACTGATGGGCTTCTCTTGCATTGGATTCTCATTATAAGATATACATTTTTAAATGGCCAAATAGTAAATTGACATTTGAGATAAAAATTTCAATATATGTTTACATACCACCTAAAAAATCCTAAGGCTAGTACTAATTTTCTAAATGTTGTACAATTACAACATTTCCTCATCTTTTTATAAATATATTCAAATAATGAAGAATGATGTAAGGCACGCCCGAACATATCTGAGAGAAAAGTGCCAATCCTTACTCATAAATATTAAAAAATATAATGCTTTGGAAATTCTATGATTCAAACCTTGTTTTTGAATAATATTCAGAAATTCAAACTACTAAGGATTACATACAGCACATCCAAACACAACCAAGAGAAAGGTTCCAACACTTACTGCCAAAACCAAGAATAACTCCAAAAGAAAGCTCTGGCAACCCAAGTTGTGCTTTTGGTGTTGAAATACGAGCATGACAAGACTTCACAAATAGTATGAATTGGAAACTTAAGACAGATCATGTAATGCAATGAACCTTTGGAAATATAAAATAAGAAACTGAGTGTCATTGCTCCATAGTCCATACCATTTCTAATTCTAATCCTCCACCAAGTGCAAGCCCTTGAATAGTAGCAATGAAGGGCTTCTTAGCATCTACATCAGATCACAAATTAGTGTTATGAGGCATAAGTCAAATAAAAAAAAACAAGTAAAATTATTTTCTAACATTTTATGTTCTTAATAATGCAATGAAACAATACTAACAAGATAAAAAGACATGTTTTCTTGTACACTTACATTATCTTGAAAAACAACATCTCCAAAGTACAAATTCACCATCAGGCTCACAATTTCAAATTTAGCTTTCCAATGAAAAAAAGTTATATTAAAAACTTAAATACCACATTACCAATCTTCAATTCTTTTGATCATCAAATCAACAGAAACATGACCCAGGTTAGATATGTCCCCTGTTAGAAAATAGTTAAAAATAATTGAACACTAAGAAAATTTAGAGCTTGTGAAATTATATGAAACAACAGATCAAATAAAATTTTGGTAATAGTCCTTTAGAAACTCATACCAGTCTTCTGACAGTCCTAGAGAGCGCTGATGCCAAAACCACTTGATAATTTGCCTCCCTGCCCTAGTGGATAAGAAAACAAAAACATGGAAAGAACACATGGTCATTTTTCATGTCTCTAATTATAAAACTCAAAAACACTTGAACTTGAATAGATTGATGTTGATATTAAAAGGGCATACATACCAGTAACAACAATTTCCCTCACATCATTTCTTCTCATTGCCTCATCATACTTTTCCCCAAGTGCACCAAGGACTGCAAAGAAACAAGATAAACAAATCACAAGCATATAATGATGTTAGAATAGTTACTAAAATGGTCATAAATTATGTTCTTATAGTAAAAGAATACATTGACATAAGAAAAAAACTACACAATATTGAAACATGACATTGTGCTTTAAAAACTAAAAAGGTAATAATATGAGACCATTCATTAATTAGCTGTTTAAATTTTCATTAGTTGAGAATTGATTGGTCATTCCTCTCACTTAAATATAGTCTCCAAATTCATTTATTAATATAACAAAAGAAGGTCAAGAAATCTTTCCCTGTTTATGATATGAGCTTTTCTCCTTTCTACAGTTGTGTTATATATATATATATATATATATATATATATATATATATATATATATATATATATATGTATATATATATATATATATATATATGTATATATATATATATATATATATATGTATATGTATATATGTATATGTATATATCTATATGTATATATATATATATATATATATATATATATATACATATATATATATATATATACATATACATATATATATATATATATATATATATATGTATATATATGTATATATATATGTATGTATATATATGTATATGTATGTATATATATGTATATGTATATATATATATATATATGTACATATATATATATATATATATATATATATATATATATATATATATATATATATATATATATATAATCAAATTAAGCAACCATAATATTAAGCTTTAATACAAAAATTTAGTACTTTGGAAATGTGTCCTCATCAAAATCATCTCGCAGCTCATTAACCATAAGGTTTTTAATAGCTGCTGATTTTTTTTTTAAAAAATCTTATTGTAATGAATTCCATTTCATCAAACTATGAGATGCAAAACAATGATGTGTAATGTCATAGTGATAATCATCAATAGCAGTGATACAATAATACCTAAGATTAAAGGGTTTTAAACATAGTGGCATTGCATTATAATACTAAAATTGAGCAATATACATAGAAAGATGGTGTCGTGAAGGAAAAGAGATGCAGATCCTATTATTTTGAAGGAATGTTTAATGCCAGTCAAGGACAATGCTAAAGATAGTAGTGTGAGATAGTGTTGGTAAAGACAATGATTAGGAATACAAAACAGTGACCAAGAAAGATAAAATAGTGAGGGAACACTAGAAGAGAATTGTTAGAGAACAATGATAGTCATTGTCAAAAGGACAAGAAACTCATCCCCTAAGTTAAAGGGATACATTTATGAAACAATTAAGACAATGATTCAAAGACAAAAACACTATTATTAACAAAGCAAGAAAGATCAAAACAGTAGTTTTGCTGCTATAGTGCATGATTGGGTCAAAAAATTGTTCAATGCAAACAATAAATGAATTAAGGGAAGTGAAGAGGGTCACAAAGTAGTGCCATTCCTTGTCACAGGGGTATCAATAAGGGTCATGACTACCAAAATGATTGAAGTAAAAAATAAATCATTGTTATTAAGTAACAAGTAAGAGCAACCAAACTGACAAAATTAGTGCTATGAAGACAATTCTCATTGTATAGAAGTAGTGGTGTTCAATGTCTAAAGGATAGTGACATATACAAAAAAATCAGTGTTTATAGATGGACTGACAATGAACAAAGAGGTTTCAAAAAATAGTGATGTGTACATTGTCAAAGAACATTGTGGTATTCACAATCAAAGAACAAAGATGTGCTCAAGGTTATAAAATAGTAATTTGTTTTAGAATGTGAAGAGTGCAGTAAGAACAATAGTAAGTAATTTTGCAATAACAACAAATTCAAGACAAAGATGTAATGGAAGTGAAAAAATAGTCATTGTTCAAGGATTTTGCTATACAAAGTCAATGGTGAACAAACATTGATACAAAACAATGAAATGAAAGGGTCCATGAGGAAGATGAGTTGTTCACCATTCTTGACGTAGAAAAGTCAACAAGATCAGTCAAAGGCCATAAAAAGAATCAGTCATAATTATCTAGGAACTATGTTAAAGCACCATCCCAAGAAATGATGAAGGTGTGTTTTCAAGAATAGAGATGGAGTCTTTGTTTTGATAGAGGGGTCATGTTTTAGAGAGGGATGACAATAACCATAATAAAGAGGTATCATTTTATTATTTTGTCATCATGAATAGCATGGTGAGTTTGTAAATGATTGTCATAAAGAGAAAAAAAAGATACCTAATAGGAACACAGTAAAAGTATCATATGGGGCAAATTAGAGGCCAAAAGTACATCAAGTGACAATCACAAGAACCTTATTGCAACAAGCCATAGTGAAAGAAGATGGTTGTGGCAAAAATAATGGTCAAGTGGGCTTAAAGACAATGTTGCTATAATGCATTAGTAATACATAACAGTGATTAGTAAAGTGTGCAAAAAACTAGTGATAGAGTGTTGATATGCATAGAGGGTCATAACAATAATAAATGTTTTATAATAGTGCTTTTAATAATGCTCCAAACATTGAGAATGCAAGACACCTGTAACGACGAACTTCATTTTGACTTTCTTGGCTATCACTATTAACTTTAAGATTATCTTTAAAACTTGATGCACGCTCACATTTTCCATCTGAAGCTCCATTGGCTATTGAAGGTAAATTTATGTTTTCCATCAATTCAAAATGCTTCCTTTTCATTCTTCTTTTTTCCAAGATTCCTGTCAAGAAAGTAGTGCACAATCATTCTCTTCAACTTGACTCAAATCAGAATTTCTAGGCTTTAAAACATCTATTTCTTGATCTAACTTACCGGATAATTTAGGTATGTTCCCACTACTCAGACGTTCTTCCAACTAAATCCATTTACAAGTAAAAAAAAACAATGATTTAATTGCTAAGTAATGGAAAAAACTCAAAATTAAATGATCCCAGAAAAGAGTGATGAGTAATCATCAATGGATAGTTTCAATGAAATATAACAAGAAAAAAGAAAAGGTAGTGATAGATGAAAAATGACATATTCAAAGAGATAAACAGAGAGAACTAGAAGAAAAAGAAGTAATAAAACTTTCATAAGTATATGCTTTATATAAACTCATGCACTCACCATTGATACATGAACCTGATTAAACCTCTGAAATCCAAATGTTTGGATGTTGATATGAAATAAGAAGTCTAGAATATTGTTCCCCCTTGTTATTAAATTTATCTAGCATACATATAAATCTACAAAGTCAACCATACTTGTTATTATACTAGATATTATTACAAAACATTACAATAAGAAAATAATCACCTTTCTCTCACATAGCCATCATTGACACTTGCCTTGACTTGCTTGAGCTCCTTAGGCCCTAATGAAGAAGATGAATTTTCTTGAACATTCTTAGAAGATGAAACTTTTGTAGCTGCATTAAAACTATCCAAGAACAATTGTTCTGAAGATGATTTCTGTGATAGCTATAAGAGTTCTTGATAGAATTTTGACTTTAGACTAATAAGCCATGGCTTTTGACTAAAAGGCCAAACCAAAATCCTATCAACATCTATGAAGTTTTCAATTGATTGTGATGAAGGGTGCTCCCCTTAATACCACAAACACATAACAGAAATAGAGAAACAACAACAATATGCAAGAACAGAAAATTGGCTTCTTATTATCTCCACAAATGTGGAATTACAAACTTTCAGAATTACAATATGCAAAGCCACATGGGCATTCCTTACAATATTCTGTAGGACAAAGCCTCGAACTATTACCCAGATCTACTACCCAGAACTATTCTGAACTGCCTAAGACAATAATACAATCTCCTTATATAGGCAATTTCCACCACCCGAGAAGGTTCCAGAAATTTAGCCCTAAGGCCGACCAAACTTAGAATTATTTTATTTTACATTTTATTACATCATAGTCGGCTCAAGATAACCTTTGAAACCCGAACAAAAATTTTGAAGAAAATTATTTTTCACCATTTCAGGTGGCCCAACTTCCGAAGACCATAAGTCATCACCAGTTGACCCGCTCGGCCACTATAACCCCATTTCGGAAATGCCACGAAGCGCTCTACAGGCCTGACCGGCGCAAGTGACCATCACCCAAATTTTCAACCTCATCCGGGGCCTCTAAAGCCTTCAAAACTGAGTTCAAAGTTTCTGTACCCTGCTGCCAATACCGAAAATCTTCAATATCTTCCAATATACACTTGATCTGGAAATGAAACTTTACTGGCAGACTTATATGACCAAAGTGAACCTCCAAGAAAGAAATCAGATCATTCTGAGCACATACGAAAATTACCAAAAATAGTAACTTTCCATAAATAGCAGCTCTGCACAAAATAGCCCTTATTGAATATAAAAATAGAAGTATTTTTGGGTGATGCAAGATTGCTCTTACACCCAGGATGCTCCTGCATCAGACACCCAGGGTAATTTGAGAAGTGACCCTATCACGACTCAGGTGTGCAGAGGAAAACCAAGACGGCTAACCTCCTCCTTTGTCAGCCATGATGAATCTTCAACAGACCGTCCTTTCCACTTGACCAAATATTCTTCATATGTCCTAATCCTTGTGCTTCTGCCAACACGACTGTCCAGTATATCCTCGATCTCCTTAGTGTCTGAACTAGTTGCTGGAATACTCCACTGTGCTACTATGATCTCATCTTCAACACCTCCTTCATGATACTCTGTCAGATCTGAAATGTTAAACACTGGTGAAATATTCAGCTCAGTAGGAAATTCTACCTCATATGCATTTCCTGAATCATGTTTCTTCAGTATCTTACATGGTCCAAACTTCTTCATTTTCAGCTTATTATATGTACCAACTGGAAACCGCTCCTTCCGCAAATGAACCATGACTTCATCACCGACCTGAAATTCCTTATACCTCCTTTTCTCATCTGCCTTAGCCTTATACTGTGCGTTCATCTTGGTAATGTGCTTCCTCACCTCCCCATGGATGTTCTTCAAGTATTCTGCAAAATCCTCAGCTTCAGCACTACTTATTTCTCTTTTATCTATCTTCCTCAATTCAGATGCATTTCTTGGACTACTTCCATATACAATCTGGAATGGTGATTTACCAGTGCTCCTATTGACAGAATTATTGTATGCAAATTCTGCCTGTGGTAAAATCAAATCCCATCCTGTTGGCTTATCTCCAACCAAATATCTCAGCAAATTTCCCAAACTCCTATTCACCACCTCTGTCTGTCCATCAGTCTGTGGATGATGTGATGAACTAAACTTCAAATCTATCTTCAACTTCTTCCACAACGTACGCCAGAAATATCCAACAAACTTAGTGTCCCGATCTGAAACTATGGTCTTTGGCAAACCATGAAGTCTCACTACTTCTCTGAAAAACAATTCTGCTACATGAATAGCATCATTAGTCTTCTTGCAGGGAATAAAATGTGCCATCTTTGAAAATCTGTCAACCACCACAAAAATTGAATCATGTCCCCGCTGAGTCCTCGGTAAACCAAGAACAAAGTCCATGCTGATATCCTCCCAAGGCTTCTCTGGTACAGGTAGTGGCTGATACAACCCTGTATTCTGCTTCACTCCTTTCGCCATCTGACATACTCTGCAACTCTGTACAAACTTCTTCACATCTTGCTGTAACTGTGGCCAATAATAATTCTCACTAACCAAACCAAGGGTTTTATCACGACCAAAATGTCCAGCCAATCCTCCGCTATGCTTCTCCTTGATGAGATTCTCCCTCATAGAACTTCGTGGAATGCACAACTGATTCCCTTTGAATAGCATACCATCCTGGATGATGAAATCCAACCATTTTGTCCTGTCTAGAGTAACAGGTTCTGCACAAGCTTTCCAAGCTTCACCAAAATCAGGATCCTCTGGATACAAATTCTTGAGTTCCTTGAACCCAACCACTTCAATCTGCATCTCTGTCAGCAATAGTTGCCTTCTGCTAAGAGCATCTGCAACCCTATTAGACTTTCCACTTCTGTGTTTCAAAACAAATGTATAACTCTGCAAAAACTCAACCCATTTCAAATGTCTTTGATTCAATTTTCCTTGACTATTCAAATATTGCAAAGCTTGATGATCAGTATACAAAACAAACTCCTTAGGAAGCAGATAATGTCTCCACTTCTTTAATGCCTGAACTATAGCATAAAATTCCTGATCATAAACAGAATATTTCCTCTTGGCATCATTTAACTTCTCACTGAAATAAGCAACAGGTTTACCTTCTTGGCTCATAACAGCTCCTATTGCAGTACCACTAGCATCACAATCTACTTGAAACACCTTATTAAAATCTGGAAGTGCTAAAACAGGTTGTTCTGTAACTTTTTGTTTCAACAATTGAAAACTCTTTTCTGCCCCATTGGTCCACTTAAACTCTTTTCTATCCCCTCTCATTGTTTCAGTCAAGGGTCCACAAATACTGCTAAAATTTTTGATAAACTTTCTGTAAAAGCTAGCCAAACCATGAAAAGATCTTACCTCAGTAGCACTCCTTGGAGTAGGCCATTCAATGATAGCCTGTACCTTCTCTGGGTCCATTTTTAGACCTTCTGCTGAAACTACAAATCCCAAATACACTAACTCTTTCTTCACAAAACTGCACTTCTTCAAATTAATCAACAATTTCTCTTCTCTCAACTTCTCAAATACCATACGAATATGCATCATATGCTCATCCAATGTCTTACTAAAGATCAAAATATCATCTAGGTAAACAATGACAAACTTACCCAGAAATTCTTTCAGAACCTCATTCATGAGCCGCATGAAAGTGCTCGGTGCATTGGTTAGCCCAAAAGGCATGACTAACCACTCATACAGTCCTTCCTTTGTCTTGAAGGCAGTCTTCCATTCATCTCCTTCTCTGATCTGAATCTGATGATATCCACTTTTCAGATCTATCTTTGAAAAATACACAGCTCCACTCAAACAGTCCATAATATCATCCATTCGTGGCAATGGAAACCTGTACTTGATTGTGATCTTGTTTATTGCCCTAGAATCTGTACACATCCTCCACTCTCCATTCTTCTTTGGTGCTAATACCACTGGTACAGCACAGGGACTCAGACTCTCATGGATCAATCCTTTCTGTAGCAGTTCATGTACTTGTCTGTTCAACTCCTCACTTTCTGCAGGTGTCATTCTGTGTGCTGCCTTATTCGGCAAACTCGCTCCTGGGATCAAATCCATTTGATGAATGATCTTCCTCACTGGTGGTAATCCATCAGGCACATTATCGGATACAATATCCTGAAACTCATTCAACAAATCTGCAACTTCTACAGGAACATCTTCTACTTCCTCTTTACCAGCTTTTGGAATTAAAGCAAAACATACATGCTCATGCCTCATACCATCTAGGAAATTTCTTCCATCAACAAAAGTTATCCTTGCATTACCACATACCTTTTCTTCAGTCTCCTTCAATGGTTTTAGCTTATGTCGCACTCCATCCTTTGTCAGGGAATAGGTATTCGCACGACCATCGTGTACAGCACATCTGTCAAACTGCCACGGTCTACCCAATAACATATGACATGCATCCATAGAGATGATATCACATAGTACCTCATCTTGGTACCCGCCGATCTTGAACTTCACTAGGCATTGTTCATTGACCATGACCTTGTGGTCATCCTGTACCCAGGCAATCCGATATGGATGTGGGTGTTTCTGTCTCTTGAGCTTCAACTTTGTCACCATCTCTTCTGACACCAAATTGTCAGTGCTTCCACTCTCAATAATCACATCACAACATTTACCTTCACACTTGCACCTGGTGTGAAACAGGCTCCTCCTTTGCTCAGGCTCATTCTCACCACTCAACAGGACTCTTCTGTTAATCAACGTTTCTCCTCTTTCAGCATCTTCAGAATTTGATGATCTGGCATCTTCATCTACATGCGCAACTCTGGCCTGGCCTTCATTTCTCCTGTCTGTTCTGCCTTGGCGCTGAGGACATTCAAATGCCCTATGACCTTCTTCTCCACAGTGAAAACATGTTCCACGGAAGCCACCTCTTCTAGATCCTTGTCCTCTTCCTCTTCCTCTCTGATCTCTATTATTCTGATCCTGGAAGCGATTGAAATTATTTCCTCGCTGATTTTGACTGCTACTGGCCTCACCCTTCTTTTTCGGATCTTCATTTCGGCCACCATATGACCGTCCACCAGATCGTCCACCGCGACCTCTTCCATTTTGTCTGCTCTCAAACTTCTTGTTCAGCTTTTCCTCCACTTTTAGGGCAAACTGGTATGCTTCTTCAATACTGTTCATTCGAACCAGATTCAGCTCCTCCTGAATGCTTGGCCTTAACCCATTAAGGTATCGGGCAACTTTCTCTTTATCAGCTTCTGCATGGCCTGTTCTGATGAGAAGTCGATAGAACTCCTCTGTATACTCCTGAACAGATCTTCCTGCTTGCTTCAAACTTTGCATTTTCTTTAGTAGATCAAGCTCATAATCAACAGGAATGAACTGTCGCTTCAATTTATCCACCATCCGATCCCATCTTGTGATTTTATCTTTCCCTCTTCTATTTCGCTCCAATTGAATTTCTTGCCACCAGATCTTCGCATGACCTTTCAGTCTGGCCTTCGCAAATTTGACCCTATCAGGATCCTCAACATCTTCATACTCAAAATATTCCTCACATTCGTTGATCCAGTCGATCAATTCTTCCGGGTTAAGATTTCCAGAAAATGTAGGAACCTCAATCTTAGGTCTTTTCCCAATCTTGGAAATCGCCCGAAAAAGTCTTTCTTCCTCCTGGTTCACAATTTCAACTTCTCCTTCTTGATATTCTTCTTCGACTTCATCCTCGCTTTCATCTCTGACATTAAGATTCATTCCTCTGCGAATCTCTTCTTGCAATGCTCGCACTTGTCTCTGCAGCTCTCTAACCTTAGGTGTCACAACACCAGCTCTTCCGCCACGTTCCCTTCATGGAGGCATTTTCGCGATGCGCGCTGAAACCCTAGCCACGGTCCTGGTGCAAACTGCCTCACAGTCGGTGATCTATTTACACACTCAAGAACTCCTGCTCTGATACCACCTGATGAAGGGTGCTCCCCTTAATACCACAAACACATAACAGAAATAGAGAAACAACAACAATATGCAAGAACAGAAAATTGGCTTCTTATTATCTCAACAAATGTGGAATTACAAACTTTCAGAATTACAATATGCAAAGCCACATGGGCATTCCTTACAATATTCTGTAGGACAAAGCCTCGAACTATTACCCAGATCTACTACCCAGAACTATTCTGAACTGCCTAAGACAATAATACAGTCTCCTTATATAGGCAATTTCCACCGCCCGAGAAGGTTCCAAAAATTTAGCCCTAAGGCCGACCAAACTTAGAATTATTTTATTTTACATTTTATTACATCATAGTCGGCTCAAGATAACCTTTGAAACCCGAACAGAAATTTTGAAGAAAATTATTTTTTTCCATTTCAGGTGGCCCAACTTCCGAAGACCATAAGTCATCACCAGTTGACCCGCTCGGCCACTATAACCCCATTTCGGAAACGCCACAAAGCGCTCTACAGGCCTGACCAATGGAAGCGCCTGTCACCCAAATTTTCAACCTCATCCGGGGCCTCTAAAGCCTTCAAAACTGAGTTCAAAGTTTCTGTACCCTGCTGCCAATACCGAAAATCTTCAATATCTTCCAATATACACTTGATCTGGAAATGAAACTTTACTGGCAGACTTATATGACCAAAGTGAACCTCCAAGAAAGAAATCAGATCATTCTGAGCACATACGAAAATTACCAAAAATAGTAACTTTCCATAAATAGCAGCTCTGCACAAAATAGCCCTTATTGAATATAAAAATAGAAGTATTTTTGGGTGATGCAAGATTGCTCTTACACCCAGGATGCTCCTGCATCAGATTGGCTGAAAAATTCATGAAAACACCACAAATCAATTCACTGAAAGTTACCTAAACCTGCATTGCATTACAATATAAAAATAGTATAGAGAGATACATGTTTGTAATTTTGTTCACTATTCATGATACACTTTCTTTAAAATGTCTAAGAGTAGTTATGTTCATTTGGCCTTTCTAGATTTGTCTGTATTATGTTCACTTTCTTATCTATAAATCTAATTTGATGAACATGGTGATGCAGATTGGTTGATGAACATGTTTTAGAAGTAAAATATTTCTTAAAGTGAATGAGAAATAATATGGAATAAGAAGAAGGTGATTTTGACCATTGAATCTATGTCATTGGTTTAGTTTGAGATTCACATGATTTTGAGAATAGTTTAATATTCTCTACTTAACAAGGCCAACCACGTGAAGGTTGAGTCTTGTGCACTTGATCACCTGAACAATACATTGTTAGCAAAGGCATTCTAAAATAATAAAAGTAAGAGTTAACTTAAGAAGTTTTTGAATGTTCCAAAGAAAAATTTCCTTGTAGCTTGTCAGCTTAAGGATTATTTTACCTGAGGAGGCTGGAGCTCTGATAGTATTAGCCTCACCATGATGTCCTTGACTAGGTACTTGAGTTTGCAAAACATCTTGTAACAAGAACATGTACATATTTTAGTTCACAACATAAAATAGTATAAAATATAAACCTTTATTGAACTTTTGTTATAACTAAAGATTCATTACTGATTACTTCATAACAACATGCTTGCGCCATCAATTCAGATTGCCTCTTCAACATCTCCTCGGTTATATTTGCTTCATCCAAAATGCTAATAATTTCTAAATTGATTTTTTTTAGTTTTTTCTTCACCATATTTGTTAAATTAGGCATTTCTAGGATATCATCATCAGAAGGGGTAGCTATTGCTTCTGTTGTTGTAGGTGCTTTTCCCCTCCTGAACATCAAATTGTGATAGGAATATCAATAAAACTATCATAAAAACTCCAAAACCTTAAATAAAATAATATAATAATATAAAAATTTTCAACTATCTAATTTGTACAATTTCAATAAGGTTTACCATTGCTAAAGAATGGGTGGGAGGAGCATCCCTGTGGCCTCTATCATGTGGGGGATCCATATCATCCTGTGACAAAGATTAAATATAAAAACTTCAGCAAACTGAAAGCAATAGACTTAGCAAAAAGAACTTATTAATAAAATGGTATATAGTACTTACCACCCTCATGATAGTAACTTTGTCTGCATCTATGTGATTTAAATGGTAATCTATTAACAGTTCTTCCCCTACACTTATTTATTTTATCGCACATACAAAAACTTGATTCCCCTCATGTGCCTCAAATATGCAATTGGGTTGCTTATTAGTTGAGGAAGGTCATGTACTATTTATTACCTGTTGCTTTTGGTCTCCCATCAATGTACATAGAAAATCTTTTACTTTGATCATTTTCTTTCCATTGTATATAATTTGTTGATAGTGCATACCTACGCATACCCTTTTTATATTGAACAGTCCGCATCCAATCATTTTAATTATAACAAGGACCAACATACTTCATCAATTCAACAACTTTTTTATAACATACCTTTATCCCATCCATGAAAAATAGGCCCAAACCATGTAATGAGGATGGAGCTATGCGATATATCCTCTCATTAACACAAAAATCAGTGTTAATTGGAGGTAGCTCATTGGGTACCCATTCTTTCTCAATATGTGTGTACCAAAAGGGCACCTTGATGTCTCCTTTGGTCTCATCATCATAAGAACATGACCCCCCTTTAGCAAGGAAAAATTGCATGCGTTTATTAAATTTTTTTCTAATCTTTTGACCTCTAGTTGATCTCCTCATTTTAGTCATACTACATGTAGAACTTTCATCTACCATTCCCTCATTTCCCTCATTTGATGTAGATAGATCTGACAAGTACCTATTTGGTGGGTCTTGCAATCCATCAAATGAGATATTGTCATGTCCCCGCTTCAAATAGAATTTTCATAATAATTAAATAATATATATAGAATAATCAAGTCGTTACCCATACGTACGGTTCTTCTTTGTCTATACGTGGGAGATATAAAATGTACTAAGTTGAAAATGATTATATAATTATATGTGTATACGGTTCTTCTTTGTCTATATATACATTATATGATTATATAATATGTCTATTTATAACATACGTGCTCAGTGATAAACAAGAAGAATATAAGAAAATTATGTCTATTTATTGACTTATACCTACTGATCCATGTCACTGTGTTGGATCCTCCCCAAAGGGGTTAAATTTCCTACATATGTTAATCATTTATTTTAAGTTAGCTAAAAATTACATGATATGTATACTACAAATAACTTAGAAGATAACATGAACAATATGCAACATCATAAACACAAACATATTTACCTTAGATATGGAATGCAAGATCATCAACAGAAGGGGTAATGATGTCTGTAGTCAATTGTCTGTTTGCAAAAAAGGTGACAATCAAACACAATATATACATATATCAACAGTAATCAATTGAGCATCGTAAGCAAAACATTGGTAATTATAAATCACATATGTTTTAATCATTAGAATTGAACACAATAAATATGTAATAATTAGAATTGAAATCAATAAATCAATATTAAACATATATACTAATCAATATAAATATATATAAATAATTAAATCACATACCTTATACATTTCAATCATGTCATTGATCATCTTCTTCATCCATCTCATCGTCATCATCATCATCATCATCATCATCATCATCATCATCATCATCATCATCATCTTCATCATCATCATCATCATCGCCTTCATCATCATCATCATCATCATCATCATCATCATCATCATCACCATCACCATCATCACCATCATCATCACCATCATCATCATCATTGTCATCATCATCATCATCATCATCATCATCATCATCTTGATCTTCATCATCTTCTTCTTCTTCATCATCTTCAATATCTTCTTCCATAACATTATACTTTATCGACCTTCCTCTTAGATCATGTCTAACAACAAATGACTAATCCTATTTATCTGGAATCTCTGAGTAGAAAACTTTCTCACATTGGCTTGGAAGAACATAGGGCTAATCTCCAACTGGCTCAAATGACCTTGTATTAATCATTGTAAATTCATTATCATGTTGAATAATAGTTCTATCTAGATCATTTTGATTTAGTCGTAGCCTATACCATTTGACGACGAATAGAACTACTTTGAAAGAGTGAAAGTCGCACTCAATTATATCATCCAAGATGCCATAGTATCAATTTTGAGATTGTTGAGGATGTATGTCATTTCTAGATGATATATTAGTGACCTCAAAAATTGTAGTTATCCCAAAATCATAAGTTTTCTTCATGTCATCTAAATTTTTTATGTGAAATTTATGGCCATGATAGTACATAGCTTTGTGGTGCTTCACCTGCAATTTTTCAAATGTGTGAAAATTATTTGTGTCATGAGTTGATATGAAACATATGAGTCATGATCATTAATAAATTTATATGTACCTCTCTACCTCTTAAACCATATGCTAGATCAATTACTATTGGCGTAACATTGGAATCTCCATTATTATGAGCTTCTCTAACTAATGAAGCAACACCTTCCCATGTTAATGAGAAACTATTTTGTTGACATCATTCAATCCATACTGTCATCCAATCAAGATTGTTCACAATATACAAATGTATTGCATCACACTCTCGACCAACTGTATAAAAAAAATACACCAATTATAAATAACTTATATTAAAGATTTATAAGAATTAATTAACTACAATAACATCTTATATTTACCTCTCACTTTCTTCAATCTACCTTTTCCCATCAAGTACTCCCCTTTGAATTTGTTAAAGGAGTTGAGATCCCAAATATGATCTACATGGATCTTTGCTGCAAATTTAGGAAGACATTCATTAATGTACACCATGATCTGGTATACCATATATCCCTCCACCATAGAACCCTCAAGATGTGCTCTCTGTCGAACTAAGCCTTTCAATAATTTTAAGTGCATCTCAATCATCCAAATTGACCTAGTTGGTACAGGTCCACACAATTCAATCTCTTCAACTTGATGTATGAGGTAGTGTTCTTGTGCATTGAAAAAAGTTGAAGGTAGACACTTTTGCATTTCACACATAAGATGAGAAATTTTTCTCTTCCAATATTTTATATCTTCTTTATTGATTTCTTTTAATGATAAGCACCTCATGTATTTTCCAAGATCATATATAAATTGTTTGACACTGTTATCGAAGTGGTGTGGGAGAGATAGAGGTATAATGTACTACAATATTTTTAAAATAATCTTATCAATATTTTATAAATGAATGCAATGAAAACTACATGCAATATACAAATATATAGTGAATACAAAATAACATGAATTACCTTAATAAATGTATGCTAATTGTGTGTTTTCATCCCTCGCCCAAATTCATCCCTCGCCCAAATTCACTTTTCTTTGATATGAGATCATTTATGTTCATAGCAAATCCTGTGGAAAATCATATTTTTTTATGACTTCTTTTATAGCATTGCTCTACTGCTTCGACAATAACCAACTAAGGGCACTTGTATCAATCTAGTCTCCATTGTTATTTGATCAAATGAAATTTTTCATTGCATGGTTGGATTCTTCAATGTCGCTACAAATTTTGACAATTTTGTCTGTCACGCCTTCCATCCAAGATTTTCCATAATGTCTTTGTTAGATTCTTTCCAATTTGCATAAGATCAAACAAATGCATGATTGAGAGTTTCTCGTAGTATGATAAGCTACTAAATTATGTAGGATAAATTTTTAGTCCTTTTGGAAGTTGGTCATTAATGCCTTGACAACTTTCACGAGCATCAATTACATCATTAGTAAACAAAACACAATATCAAAATATAAATTTCAAACAAAAACCATCAGATGGAATGACATTACCTTGAAGATTTATTTTATTGTATTCCAACTTCTATAGGTGAGGTGTCATTCTCCATGGCTTTGATGTAGTCTCTTCTTTCCCATTTAAAATATATTTTTTGGTAATTTGGTACTTCTGATCTATGTGGAGAAAGTGTCTATGCTCATTGAACACCTACTTTCCTAAAATTTTTGAATGATGAGATTTTATCTTTGGACCACAAACTAGACATGCAATTTTTCCCTTTTTCTGAAGACCTACAAGATCATGTATAATTGGATTAAATATGTTAACTTTGTGTTAGCAGTATAACATACGAAAAAAGAGGTGTTAAGAAGAGAATACACCACAAAAATGTGTTAGCCCAGGGGCATCATGTATTGTCCATACAAGCATTGCATGGAATTGAAATTGTCTTTGTCCTATTGGTCTAGAGATGTCATACATAGTGACCCCATTCCATAACACCATCAACTCGTTGATAAGGGGCTCAATATATACATTGATATCTTTAACTTGGTACTTACCTAGTTGAATAAAAAAAATTATTACATAATTATTATGACCATTATGATGGATTATTTATAATAAATTAATTTAGATGACTATTAAATAAAAAAATACTTGGAATAATCACTGCCAACATTATGAGCTCCCTCTTTATGGACATCCAAGGAGGACTGTTATTATTGATAACAAAAATAGGCCACACCAAGTAAGTAGATCTCATCTCTTCAAATGGATTGACACCATCCGCTGCCAATGAAAGCTTGAGATTACAAGGTTCTTCTTTAAAGTGTGGCCAGTTTTCCTCTATTTCCTTAAATGCTGAACCATCCGCAAGCATTCACATAATGTCATCTCGACTTCTATTGCATGCATGGTAATCCATAAATTGTGCTAAGCTATTGCACCTAAATAATCATTGTAGATGTGGAATAATGAGAAATGTGGAATAATGGGAATAACCCGAAGAACCTTGCAAGGCACCTTCTTTGTTATTCGATCTGATCGATATCTACTAATATGACAAACAGGGCATTCTGTTACAAATTCATGTTGTTTATGATATATAATATGATCATTTGGACATGCATGTATTATTTGATACTCCATTCCAATATCTTTCATAATGGCAGATAATTCTCGGTATTAGTGAGATAGAATATTTGATGGTGGTAACAAACACTTACCTATCAACATACTACCAAAAATATAATTTGTTAATATAAATAATATTAATTGCTACACGATTCACCCAATGTTAATTGTACGGGAATTATGACTAAAAAAATGAAAAAAGATGACATACTTTAACATACATGTCATTGTTGTGTGTGTGAAAATTGTACCTGATCTGTAGACACAACACTCAGTAAAACATTAGAGGTTAGTGATAATCAAAATCATGCAAAATTGAAATCTACTCTAACCAAGCGATTTACTACCTTCTAGTAGGTGTGAGATTGATGTTCTCAGATTGTAATCGAGATCAGTGACCTAGACGACACCTAAATGAAGGATTTGAATGTAATTGATCTAGATATGAATTGAATGCAATTATTCTATTTTTTTTTTTGGTATTTTCTATGCAATAATAATGAAAAATTTGATATGAATCTATGCTAGATGAAATTGATATGCTATGAATGCTATTTAAAATTGATATGCAATGCTAATCTAACAATGATATGCAATATGAATGCAAAAATAAAATTGATCTCACAAAGATGTCGATTTGCAAGAGCTTTGATTCTTCAATTCCAATTCTCCAGCATGATTGTGCAAAAATATGAGATGCTTGGATGCAAATTTGAGAGATGATTGAGAGATGAGTTATGAAGAGATGAGCCTTGTTTTTATAAAAATCTAGGGCTTTGGAGGTGCATGAAAAAAAGTCATAAATCACTCAAATAACTCAGGTTGATTTTTGAGTTATTTTTAAATAAAGATAATTAACTCACAAAAACATGCAAAAGCTAAGTTTTAACTCAAAATAGAGTTTAGCTTTAATTGATAATTGATAGTTGTCTGCTTTTATGATTGTGCATGTTTTATTTATGAATTAATTTAATAATAAAGTGATTTATGCTCAACTTAACTGCTTTTAAAAATAAAACAATTGATTTATGGGTTAATAAATTATTTAATCAAACTTTTATTAAAAATTATATTATTAAATAATGACAACTTACTTTAATTAATTAAATAAGAATTTAATCAATTATTCATATGATATTAGATTTATTGTCAAAATTAAATAATACAATTAATAATAGATATAATTAAATTTAATTACACAATTAAGTGGCAAATATTAAATCTAATTAATTAAATATGAAAATATTCAATTAATCAAACTTTAGGATAAATGTGATTTATTGCCAAATAATTATAAAATTAAAGATAATTATGATGATTAGGAATATTGCTAGGAGTATTCCCTGATGCAAAATTTAAGATAATCAATTAGATTTGATAATGTTCAGATGTGCCTTAGATTAGGACTTTGATGTTGATTTCGTTCGATTTGTAGATGTAGGAGATTAATGAACTTATAGCCCATTCTTGGGGTATTACATTTTGCCCCTCTTTGAATTACTGTGCGAAGTGCAGTGGTTCAAAGATAGTCTGTGTTTGATAAAGATATGAAACTGATTCAAAAGATAAACCGATCTCAAGATAGAAACCGATTGAAAGATATTAAGATAGGAGTTGATTGATATTGAATTTGATCTGAAGATAATAGGTCCTGAATGACCAAAGATAATGTTCACTATAACAGAAAATGAACCTATGATTGTGAAAAAGTGTCCAAAACGCCCGATTCCAAACCTTAGGATTGTAAAGAAGTGAGTAACCCATTCTAGACTCGATTGTCTTAGCAGAACTAGCAGATATCACATCCAAACCCTTCAGTTGCCGAAGAACCAAGGAAAGAACACTATGATCTGATGGTTGCAAAAATTGATACGGATTACAAGATTAAGAGAATACCAGATTGATATGGATCGATGAATCTGATATGCCCCAAGTGATGATAGATTTGCCCCGAGCGATGAGGTCTTTTTTTTTTATGAATCAGTAACTAGACATGATTGTTGTCTTGATCCTTGATGAAAGATATTGATAGATTTGATCGATAGAATTTGATTTACAGACTTTGAATGATGTACAATACCATGCCCCCTTCGGGATTAAAATTGAAATCTGACAAGAAAAGTCAGCATTATAGTTTAGAAGCATGTTAATTGATTTGAGAAGTGGTTAAACACGTCCGAGAACCCATTCTGCATCGTTTGGAGGTCCTAGAGACCGAATTTGACTAGGTTTGACCATGAGTTTGACCATGGTTGACCAAGTTAAAATTTTGATAGTTTGATGAAAGCTAATTAGTTAAGCTGAATACTAGATTTCTGTGATGATAGAAGGTCAAATATGCAAGCAATTAATAATATGAATGATCCCAGATTTGAATTTTGATCCCAAAAAAGGATTCTACTTGCTATTTCATTGGAGGAACCTTCGTGTGAGATTCAACTCTTGTTAGACTTGAAGATGTGATTTGAAGAATCATTTAAGCATTGAAGTTCGTTTAGTCATTGTGAGATCATGCAAAGATGAAAAATGCAAAGAAGCATGCAATATGAAATGCAACCTAAGACCTAGGACCTAGTCACTAATCATATGTCGATTTGTTATCATCATTGAACTTTTAGGTAACCGGATAAATCAATACAATGCCCACTAGGCATGAAACCATAGACATATGAATATCAATTTGTATGCGCAAGAATCAATACAACACCCACTGGTCAAACAACCATGGACATATGAATATTGATTTTATTTTTGGAATGTCGGATTAGATATAAGTACCAAGGCATAAATGCCAGGATGACCTGAATATCATGTCCATTTTGATATAGCAATTTGTACAAGCATCAAAACATAAATGTCGTGATGACCTGAGTATGCCTTGCATTGAAAACACATCAAACAGTCAAGAGATCATTCTAAATCCAATGTGAATTACCCGTAGTGACCCTTTATCGTTCACATCCTTAGGCAAGATTGCATTCCACAATAGGAGAAAGAACTTACTCAAAAAGATAATAGTTAGATCAAACTTTCTTGAATTGTCTGGGTATCAATGGTCGAGGTACGCATGGCCATCCAATTTGAGATAGAGGCTCTTATAGTCAGACACCATTTCAATCTAGAATTTCCAAAGTTGTTCGATTTTCACATACAAGCAGAAGACAAAGAAAAGATTATGCCCCCAGTCATCACTCTCTAAATCCTATAAAGCACATCATTGAAGAGCTCGAAGGGACACAATATGCAAAAATCTCAATGCGAATCAGTAAGCATACAAGGAGATAAAAGCATGTAAAAAGCATAGATTGTTTTCAGTTGAGTTTTGATGTTTGATTGCGTTGTTGTAGATGCAAAATCCTTTCTGGAGACGAGAGAGACAGATTGACTCAACTTGAAGCTTCAAAGGACTCTAACTGGATAGGATACATCTAAGATACATTGGAGGCCATAGGATATGACATTGATTGCCCCCAAGTTTGAACATTGATAGGATACAGACGCACAAGTTGATTGGTGTACAAACTGACTTATTGAAAATTGGAAATGTTGAAACAAACCGAGAGATATGTACAACTAAAGCAAGACTGAAAGCTGGGAAAGACCAAGATTGTGCTGATAGATGGAGCATTTGGAACAAGTGGCACCTATTTGCTGGGTTTTCACCATCTTGGTAGAGATTCTATTTTTGCTACCAAGGCACCTGTTTCCAAGTTTTCACCAAGGCACTTTTTATTTTTTTTCTTTTTTTTGTATTTTTGATATTTTTTGATTTTTTTTTTGAATTTTTGATATTTTTTACTTTTTTTTGCGAATCATCAAGGTGCCTATTGCTAGGTTTTCACCAAGATGTTCATTTTTTAGGACTTTTTCCAATTTTTAAGATTTTTTCAGCACATTTACCAAGCACTGAATGCCTTAGGTGTAGAATTTCTTCAGATGGAGAACATTGATTGGTTCTCGGAGTTGTTCTCCTTCAGTCGTTGAGAGTTGATAGGCAGCAGAGCCAAAAGTAGCAGTGATAACAAAGGGACCCGTCCAATTGGGTTCGAACTTCCCCTTGCATTCTCGATGTGATTGATTTTTAAGATTTTCTCTCAACACTAGATCACCAACCTGAAATTCTCTATGTCTGACTTTCTTGCTGTAGCCTCTAGATAGTCTTTTCTGATACACTCTGAGATGATCATATGCTGCTTGTCTGTGCTCATCTAGTAGTTTTAGTTCTTGTAACCTAGACACTTTGTAGTCATCATCAGTTACTAGACCATGCATTCTGATTATGAGTGATGGGATTTCAACCTCAATAGGCAATACCGCTTCAGACCCATAAACTAAAGTGAAAGGTGTAGCCCCAGTAGGTGTTCTAATACTAGTCCTGTAGGCCCATTCTGATACTTATTTTGATACTGGTTCTGATACTGGTTTTGATACTGATTCTGATACTAATTCTGATAATTGTTCTGATACTAGTTCTAATATTGATTCTGATACTGATTCTGATAATTGTTCTGATACTGGTTCTAATATTGATTCTGATACTGATTTTGATAATTGTTCTGATATTGGTTCTGATGCTTGTTTTGATACTGGTTGTGATACTTGTTTTGATACTGGTTGTGATACTTGTTCTGATAATTGTTTTGATACTAGTTCTGATGCTCATTTTGATACTGGTTGTGATACTTGTTTTGATACTGGTTGTGATACTGGTTTTGATACTGGTTGTGATACTTGTTCTGATAATTGTTCTGATACTAGTTTTGATACTTGTTTTGATAATTATTCTGATGCTTGGTATACTTGATAGCATTATTTTCCATTTGCAAACTCCCAAGCAAGATCATATCGTGCAGTCCCAATGTCTAGCAAGGTGGAGAACAAGAGGGATTAGCAAGCTGGTGGAAGAGATGGAAGGCAAGAGAATGAAGGAGAATGAAGGGAAGAAATCCTCAAGGGAAAACTCCTCAAGAATACTCAAGCTAGGGAAAAATCATCATGTAAAGCATATTTGGATAAGTAGTGAAAGGCTAGTATAGGATAAGTCACAAAATCATAATGCAAGAGCAGGAAAGGATGCAATCCAAATGAGTAGACATGTCAAGAGGCTTCGTAGCACTGTGTTTTACTCTTTCTTTCTTTTTTTTTTTTTTTTTTTGTTATTAGATCAAGACCAAAGGGGAAAAGGATAGTGAAAGGCTAGAATGAATGAAGGAAAATAGACATGAAGGCTAAGCAGGAAGGGAATGAAAACAAGATCATCATAAAACAACTCACAAAATAGCCAAATATTCGTGTATAGATCAACATTGTCAAGATCAAAGAGAGAAGATGGAATGGATGAAATATGTAGAAGAACTATGCATGATACATGATTTCCAGGTTTTCATCATGGTACTTATCCAAGGTGCCACAAGGGAGTGGTTTTCACCTTAGGATGAAATTTTTTTTCTCTTTACTTTTGCTACCAAGGCGCTTGTTTCCAGGTTTTCACCAGGGCACATTTTCAATTTTTTTTTTTTTTAATTTCATTTCCTTTTTTTTCTATTTTAGAAGAAGGCAAGCTTGCTAGATAATGCTCCTTGAAAGGATAAACCATGATACTCTAAGGATTCAAAATGATATGCTCAAAGATGCTGATAGGGAAAGGGAGATGGAAGAGAAAAATGGAGGATAAGGTTTTATGTAAAGCGAGTGAGATTGGAAGATAGGAGGAATAGGCAAATGAGGAAAAATGATAGAAGGTAGAAGGATAATGCATGGAAGGATTGTGAAAGGGTAGGTGGAAAGGAAGGCAAGATCAATGTAAACACACACCTTGAAGGGTAGCGAGAGGGTGGAGGAAATGTGAATGAAGGAATACGTGAAGGAATATGGTGAATGGATAGCAGAGGTTGAGGTTTAGGCGCATGGAATGAAAGAATATTTTTGGAGGGAAATGAAGTGGAAGCCTTTGGAAGCTTGAATGTCAATTTTACTTTTTGCTCAACACTAGACTCTTTCAAGAGAGACTTTGGAGTCCATATAGTTGTAGGCTTTTCATTTCTTTTTGGTAATTTAGAGAGAATATCTTCAATGATGGATTTTAGAACCCATACTTGTCTTGTAGTTTTATTCTTAGATATCTCTTTTGACTTTATGTTTCCATGTCTATTAGAGGAGACATGGTGATCTTTTTTTTTTGATGGATTCTTGTATTGCTTCTTTTTCTTATATTGAACATTCAAGTTACTTCCAAAAGACTTGGGATTTGTGGAAGAGGGATGATATGACTGGTTTAGATGGGTGGGTGGATGAAAAGGATTCAAGGGTATGCATCTATGTTGATCTTGAGGAAAGATAGGAGATGGAGGTATGTAAGGACCTAAGATGGATGGTGAATTATGAGAGTTAGGAGGGGAAAGTGAAGGGACATAAGGACCCAAGATGGAAGGAAGGTGTGAAGATATTTGTAGTGGTGGAAGATTTCCAAGGATGGAAGTGGAAGATGCAAAAGGATAATCAATAAGTTCA
Source organism: Chamaecyparis obtusa (assembly GCA_027943335.1). Taxonomy (NCBI): domain Eukaryota; kingdom Viridiplantae; phylum Streptophyta; class Pinopsida; order Cupressales; family Cupressaceae; genus Chamaecyparis; species Chamaecyparis obtusa. The sequence goes on along the minus strand of BSBK01003692.1, from coordinate 911,411 downwards.
TCAGCATCTATATGACAACCAAGGATATCAACATCTTTAGAGTGAGCATTAGGATTTTCAATAGAATCATGGACATCTTGAATATGAGCACCTTCTTTGATAGGATTGTTCAAAGCTTGCAAAGACTTAGGAAGAGTAGAAAGTGGAAGTGAACATGGAGTGGTAGAACAAGAAGATGAAAGACTTTGATCTTGACAAGGATCTTCAGATAGCATAAGCGCATAATTTTTCTCTTGATTTTCAATAGGCTTAACATTGGAAGTAACAACACTATTTTTAACAACCTTAATGGAAGTATCATCTTTGGAAAATGCAAATGTAGTAAGGTTATTTTGATTGCCAATAAGATCAACAGTGTAAGTAGTAGCTTGATCTTGCTTAGGAGAAGACTTAAGACATGATGGAATGCATGAAAAATGGGATACAGGATCAAAAGAACCCTGAGGTGGATAAGAGACATCGTGAAAAGGAGTGGATGACATGGAGGGTTCTTGATCTTGATCTTTCTTTATGTTCTTTTCTATATCATTTTTAGAGTCCTCTTGACATGGAGCCACTTCTAAGGACAAGGAAGCATGTTGGGATTGTATGGATGACTTTGGAAGAGATGGTGGAGGACTAGCTAAAGTAGGGATTATAGCATACGAAGGCTTAAGCTCTTTAGGTTTATCATCATTGAAAGTATTTGCAGCCAAGTGAAGGATAGCTTGAGTTTCTTTAAGAGGTAGCCCTGGAGGATAACTATAGGGAACCACATGAAGAGTATCAGGGCTTGTGTCAAATGAAGGTTCTGTGAAAGATTTGAAAGGCTCAGAAGCTTTAGGAAATGTACGAGTATTGGAGGAAGTAGGGGATGGAAGGGAACCATCACAAGACAAAGGTCCAACATTAACATGATCTTGCTTGAGAGTGTAATATTTATTTTCAGCCTGAGAGTTCTTAGAGGAGAGATCCTTATAGTATTGACGTTTCAAGCTAGCATGATGTATTTCATAGTCCTCAGCAGTAGTAGATGGATCATCATCAAGGTATTGTCCACAAAAGCCATCAAAATCTCTTTCAAAATCAGAATCATATGGATCACCATCACGATCTATCCAATGTGATGGCCCATTTGTAGTAAGTAGGAACGAACGATGAGGAGGACTCTTAGGAACAGAGGTGTCATAGGTATCATTACATTGTCTGTCATCATAGTCATCATAGTCTCCAAAGCTGGATGTGTCACTCTCTGTGGAAGAGGTATCATATTGCTCAAATTTTGTCTAGGGGCATGGTGACATGTACAAGTCTTTATCAAATGGAAAAGAGTATAGAGATTCCATGGAGAAGTCTTTAGGTTCCTTTTCTTTCTCAAGTTTGTCAAGCTGGACTTGCATAGCATGTATCTGTTTCATCATAGCGGTGATCAGAATTTCTTCCTCATGTGTACTGATTCTTTGAGACATGTGTACTAATTCTCGATAGCTATTGATATGTTCTTGACACAGTGATTTTGTTTGATAGATTCTGGAACTAGGCTGAAAACATTGGATATCTTGTAATTTGACAATTTCTGACAACTCTCTCAAATTTTTCCAAACGACACTCTGCAGACTCGTACGACACTGGGCAGTCTATGAAATGATAGTTGCTAAACTCGTACGATAGTTGGGTAGCAATGAAATGATAGTTGAAAATCTCATACGATAGTTGCTAACAGGGTTTTGACTTTCTTGAATTTGCTGGTTTGAAAACTCATATGAAACTGGGTTCTCAATCATATGACAGATGGGCAATACTGAAACAACACTTGACAAAACTCGTATGACTTTTGACTTCCTGAAATGACTTTTGACTCCAAAAAGAATTTTACATCAAATTTTGCAAAACTTAAAATTTTTAGTTTTGGATTGTTTGCAAATTGTACTGTCCAGATTTTGAAGGTTATACCAGATTTGATCATTTTTAATAGCCAAGTAGATAAACAAGCATGCAAAACAGCAAGCAAGTGATTCCAAGCACATCTAAAAATAATGAACAAGGGAAAAAGTAACCTTGCGCATGAACAATCAAGTGACCAAATTGTGCTAATCCCTGAGAGTACTAATTGTGTATGTTCTGAAAAGTTTTGCAATAAAACACATATACCTGAGAATGAAAAATTGGCCTCTCTAGGATTTTTAGTAATGGTTTGACTCTGCAACTTTTATGATTCAAAGGGGTGAACTCCAATCCTGGTACACCAGGGTTTTGACACAGTCTGAGAACTTAATCTTTAAGAGCTGCTAGGGAGATTTGCCAACCTAACAATGAACCATACCCGTGGAGATTTCTTCCACAAGGACATTTATATAGCGGCTGTCACTACCACGGTGAAAATGGCTATGACTGCTTGAGGTTTCGTCAACGCAATTTTCCCTGTGAAGGGATTGTTCGCTATGGTTAACCCTCTCTAAAGGTGACTCACATATTTATACCACAAAGGGACTTGGCTCCAGATCCAAGGTTTTGACACCTCTTCACTTTTAACCCAAACAAAGCAAGCAGATTAATCCGACACGCTAAGACAAAGTTTTGTTCCACCAAGGTCTGTGATATCAACTCCACGTGATCTATCAACCTCTCCGAAGAGAGAATGTGTCGATCAATAAGAGAAGACTCACTAACCAAGTTGAATGTGAAATGCACTAAGTATCCTCCCTACCTACAAGGAGTGTGTTGTCAAGGAAGGATTTCGCTAGGAATCCAATCTCTCAAGAATCATGAATAGTGTTCATAGGGCCTAATTACTATGTGAGCACAGATATATTCCCGAAAGCAAATCTACCAAAAGTACCCAAAAAGTAGAAAGAGGAACACTTAACGCTTAAAGTGAATATGAGATGAGTCCACAAGGTGGAACACTTAACACCTCACACAAGCTGAAAACAAGTCCCCAACTTAGAAAACAAGTGAGTTCCTAAAGCACAAAAGGGTTGCCAAGTGGAACACTTAACGCTTCTATCCTGTTGACCCCTCCCCTTTATGGCGCTGAGATTGCAACCACGGGGTGAAAATGAGGGGCCAGTGGATTAGCGAGTCCAATAACCCAAAATAGTAATCAAGATCAATCACAAGTATTCTAAGACTACTTAATGAATCCTTAAGGGTTCACAACCTAGTATCAATTATGCAAGTGTTTAGAAATAGATCAAAAGCATGAAAAGATGCACACAAGCTTGACACATAAGAGATTTATTTTAAGTCCCAAATCAAAATATTATTAGATGAAGGAGAATACCTGGGATCCTTGCAATGCGCTTAGTAGATTTTACCTAATTTTTAACAATTTTTGTTGAGCTTTACTATGCAAGCAAGCTACGAACTCTCCAACAAGCCAACAAGCAAACAAGATATGCAAGGTATATTCAACTTATGAAAAACCTAGGGTTACATCTAAAAATAAATTGTTAGGAGCAATAATAACTAGAAATTAATCCAAATGACAACTCATATCATGCATTGAATCATATGAAAAATAAGTGCATACCCATCACAAAATTTTAATTTTTTTGCATTACATTTGACCTAGTCAACAAGATCTAATTTTTTTGATATGATTTTGGCCACAAAAATAGAAATTCAGAATAAAGACCCTTGCTAAAAAATAGAGAGCTTTCCAAAAATGCAAAAATTTTAGAAAAATCTCTTCATTTGTGCCCTAGAGACCCATTTTATCAAAATAGACCAATTTTTAAAAATTGACTATTTGAGCTATTAAATTGCATCCAAATTTAAAACACAAATAATAGACCCCCTATAGAATTTGAAGAGATTTCTGAAAATGTAAAAATTTCTAAAAAATGTTCTAATTTGCTCCGAAAATTAATTTTTTATGAAAAATAAAAAAAAATTATTAAAAATTCAAAAAAATTTAGAAAATTCTAAATTTTTTATCGAAGCTTCCCTGATATGTCACCAATCTAAAAAAAAAATTTAGACCAAAAATCGAAGCTGTTTGGGAGATAAAATTAAATCTTTGAAACTTTGAGGTTTTAGCTCCCCAAAAAAATCAAAACCAGCATGCAAAGGTGGGTTGCCCCACGGTGGGTGCCAAAAATGTGTGTGTGAAAATTTTACCTGATCTTTAGACACAAAACTCAGTAAAACATTAGAGGTTAGTGATAATCAAAATCGTGCAAAATTGAAATCTACTCTAACCAAGCGATTTACTGCCTTCTAGTAGGTGCGAGATTGATGTTCTCAGATTGTAATCGAGATCAGTGACCTAGATGACACCTAAATGAAGGATTTGAATGTAATTGATCTAGATATGAATTGAATGCAATTATTCTATTTTTTTTTTTTGGTATTTTCTATACAATAATAATGAAAAACTTGATATGAATCTATGCTAGATGAAATTGATATGCTATGAATGCTATTGAAAATTGATATGCAATGCTAATCTAACAATGATATGCAATATGAATGCAAAAATAAGATTGATCTCACAAAGATGTCGATTCGCAAGAGCTTTGATTCTTCAATTCCAATTCTCTAGCATGATTGTGCAAAAATATGAGATGCTTGGATGCAAATTTGAGAGATGATTGAGAGATGATTGAGAGATGAGTTATGAAGAGATGAGCCTTGTTTTTATAGAAATCTAGGGCTTTGGAGGTGCATGAAAAAAAGCCATAAATCACTCAAATAGCTCAGGTTGATTTTTGAGTTATTTTTAAATAAAGATAATTAACTCACAAAAACATGCAAAAGCTAAGTTTTAACTCAAAATAGAGTTTAGCTTTAATTGATAATTGATAGTTGTCTGCTTTTATGATTGTGCATGTTTTATTTATGAATTAATTTAATAATAAAGTGATTTATGCTCAACTTAACTGCTTTTAAAAATAAAACAATTGATTTATGGGTTAATCAATTATTTAATCAAACTTTTATTAAAAACTATATTATTAAATAATGACAACTTGTTTTAATTAATTAAATAAGAATTTAATCAATTATTCATATGATATTAGATTTATTGTCAAAATTAAATAATACAATTAATAATAGATATAATTAAATTTAATTACACAATTAAGTGGAAAATATTAAATCTAATTAATTAAATATGAAAATATTCAATTAATCAAACTTTAGGATAAATGTGATTTATTGCCAAATAATTATGATGATTAGGAATATTGCTAGGAGTATTCCCTGATGCAAAATTTAAGATAATCAATTAGATTTGATGATGTTCAGATGTGCCTTAGATTAGGACTTTGATGTTGATTTCGTTCGATTTGTAGATGTAGGAGATTAATGAACTTATAGCCCATTTTTGGGGTATTACAATTGCTACATTGGATAAATCATTCATAACCTTCAAGTTCACCAACAACAATACAATGGCAAGAACAGTTGTTTAGGAGCCTTCGTATAGGGGCTCGTGTGCCTTCTCAAGTATAGGTACATCAAGGTCTGCATCAACATCATTATCATCATCATCTTGATCATCATGATCTTCTTCATCATCATGATCTTCTTCCATGGGATCATTACCTTCTACTTCTATATTCACACCTCCATGTTCTCTCATTTGGAAATCCACATTCTCTGAATTGTCATGGTCCATAACATGAAACCCAGGGTGGTTGACCTATATCAAAATGATGACCATATATTAACCATGACCATGATGTCATCATCAAATCATGTCTTATGTATTTTATAAATTAGTAAAATACATACCAATGTACAAAATTTGTTTCCCCCTTTAATGTGACCATGCTTCCTACAATGTTCCTCGACTATTTTGATTAGATATCTTCGATTCTTTAAGCCCTTACAAATTTTGCAAGGACTATAACATTTTCCATCACCTTTTCTTTTTAAGTTAGACCATAGTCTAGCAATTGTCTCCCTATTTTGATGTGTGTTGATATCATCAGACATGGTCTTTCTTGAATGGAATGACTTGTTGGTGGAAGAAGGATAATTTTTTTGCAACCTACAGATTCTATATCAAGTGTATTAAAATAACATCGAACATTAATAATGAAGTAAATTCTAGCAGTTTTATTTAATTCTATTTGTTAAATTTTATTTAGAAAAGTAAGAATATCTAAATTAGCATAATGATTATGATGAAAATTTAGGGACACAATGTTCACACTATTTGGAGTGCTCCTCCATCCCCCTATTTCATGATGATGTCAAGTCTGCAATACTTCAACCTAATATGAATGGTTTTATTATAATTCACTTTAAATTTTGAATAGTTCAATTTTTAACCTTCAACATTAACACTTTATGTAGTGGTCATTAATGAGCTTCCACCGAAGAAAACCTTTATTAATTCATGGTTTTGTAAAATAATGTTAGGTGGTTTAGATTATCATGCAGTAGATCATACATATAATACTCATTAAAAATAAAAATAAAATAATATCAATATCCCTCCCCCTTGATAATGGGTTTGATCTTAATGTTTGTGACATTGACATGTTGCATAAAGTCAACATAATTCCAAGCTTATCCAACCCTATGATTCTCTCTCTCTTTGTAGCTTTGATAATGTATCTGGACAATCCTTAGATACAAACACCTTAACTATTATGATAGGTCTAGTTACTTTACCTACACCTATACATGTCATGCTCGATACTCTTAATTATAATCTTCTTCTAGGGAGACTGTGGTTGCATGCTATGCTATGCTATTTAAGTTCCTATTATGTCACACTATCTGACATTATTAGCCTATCCTTTAAGGGCTCATTGTCATTCATTGTCGGACAATTTTGGTGCAATCATACTTTTTGAGCAACATAATAGCCTTTCTTATCCTTGCCTCTAGTCCTAGTGGACAAGGGTAGTGTTTTAATCTCCTATCCTTTCAAAGGATCCACTTTCTGATTGAGTTGTATTTATTTATCATGTGACATTCTTTCTTACAAAGAATTGTTTGTTTTTCTCAGGGATGCCCTCATATGGATGAGGTGTGTATCCTTGATCACAACCTCTTCCTTTCTTGATAGTGTATGTCTACTATGAGACGTAATTGATGATGCACTAAGTGACCAAAGACCTATGTAAACCATTAGGAACAAATGGGAAGTCCAAGGTTGATAAGTGTACGAGAAATGGTAGTTGTGGAAGAGCCTGTAAGCATTTTATAAGAACAAAGCCAAAAGACTCGAAGGTCTTCACAAGCATTTCAACATTGGAGGGAGTATTTAGAGTTCAAGAGAGATGAGGGAAACTTTCTTTATATGATATGGGAATTGATATGGTCGATTATGAAAGTACAAAATCAACACAATAAGGAGATTCATTTGCCAAAAAATATAAAGTACATTTTCTACTAAAGATAGAATGTTAAGATCTTGCTACCTTCCTGAAAAAGAGAGGAATTGATTAAGCAGGATGCATTTTATTTTGTTTATGTTTGATTGAGTTCTGGTTGTAATAAAAAGGGATTGATTTGTAGGATCAATCTCCTCTTTTGTCTTGATCCATTTTGTATGGTCAAGGGTTCCTCAGGCATACCTATGAGCCTAGGAGACCCTTAGTCCATGTGGATCCTAGTTGGCTCTGAATGGCTAAACTTAGTTTTAGTATGGTTTAGTTTATTTTCTTTAGTTTTAAGGAATTTGAGGGATCTGGACCTTACATCACCCTCTTAGTTCTTCTAGGAAGTTGTTATTGAGTTTTAGTGCATTTTTGACAAAGTTGTACAGATTGTGAAATGTTGTTAATTTTTTGCAACACTGTCGACAGATTGTAAGTCTGGTTCTCCAATGACCACAATCGATTTCATGTTGGTTGGATCAGTTGGAAGACTTTTTGGAAGTAGTTTTTAAACCTTGTCCAATCATGAGATTGGCACAAGGAGATGATCTTTGAAGCAATGTTGAATAAAAGAAATCCAAAAATGTTTTTGTTTTCATACTCTGTCTGTTGCAAATAGGTAGATGGATTGATCATTCTACAAGTTCATTGTATGCATTGTTTATTTGAATCCATCTTAGTTTTGACTATCGTTTGATTTCAAGTTTTAGTTACATTTACACAGTCGGTTATGAACTGAACACATGGCTTGACTATCATAGAAAACATGATCATGTAATGGTTAGCAAGTTTTAATGTCACTGCAGGTTCATTTGCGCATCCACAGTTCTTGTTAGAGTTCATTTAACTAGACTTTGCAAACATTGTATTTCAAATTTGGTGTTGATCTACGCAAGAACCCAACCTCACTAATAGACTGGCTTGAGAAAATCTATAGTCAGCTCTGTCATGAAGGTGGAACCTTGACTTGTGGTTTCCCCATTGGATTCCAATGCCATTGGGTGAGAAGCAAGCCAAGGTTATGCACTTTAATAATATAAGTGCTCAGACTTTGAAAGGAGGCATATTGCTTCAAGATTTGATTCCCTAGGTAGATACATTCCATGTATTTAACTAGTAGGAAGAAGACAAGTTTGCAACAGTGTAGTAATAGGAAGGTTGAAATTGAATCATAGATTGAATTTGATAGTCTCAGGCACATTGAAGAATCCTTGGTGATTTTACCTACTATGTGAATCCATCAATTGACCATTCTAGATTGACCCTAATCTAACTTGATCAATTAGATTAGAGTGTCTCTGTGATAGTCAACGGTGCTAAGCTAAGTGGCTACAATTGTGCAGAAGATTCAGTGTGACATCTTAGTAGATAGTACAGTCTATGTCGAATGGTCTTAACCCAAATCTAAATAACCAAATGTATAAGGAACATTGTTGCAGGCTCAAACCAGAGATTGATAGAATTTGTATACCCTTGTATTTGATGTTTATGAAAATTCTATTAATTAGTGGAGTTACAACTAGAAGTGTAAGAATAGATTATGATGACCTGCACTTAGCACCTAGTGAAACTATAATCAGAGTTTGTAATAAGTTAAAACTATTGATACCTATAGAGAAGGAAGTGACATTTGGAAACTTTACCATTCCAAATTAAGGAGAAGCTTTTTGAGAGAAGTTCTACATTTAGAATAAAAAATAATAAACCTTCAAACCTTCCATAGGCTGTTCAATATTGTTCACATAGGGTAAATCCAACACTAGAGAATCATGAGAATCCAATCTGACAGAGAGTCACTTTATTTTGGTAGAATAAAAACACAATCTAGACAATTAAAATCACATAACATAACTTTCTATAACAATCAAAAGCTACTTATTCATTTCACGTTCGACTGTGTAAAGCAAAATGCCACAATCCTATGCATAAACCTGCTCAGAAATAAGAACATTTAAGGAAGCCCTTGTTCAATACATAGAAAAGAAAAGAAGAATACATGAATTAATAATCCTCTACCACATACCTTATGTAAAGATTGAGCTCAAGCTCTTGCTGCTACCCCACGATGTCAAGTTGGGACGTATCTCCTGCGCACATGCTGCCCTTCTTTTTTTCGCAAATGAAATAATGAAATGAGAAATGAAATTCACCTTTTTTTTAAAGTTATGCCCGTATTTGTCAAAATTTTGACCACCATGGAATTTGTCACTATTTCGACAAACACGGGCATAAATTTTTTAAAAAAAGTTTTCCTTCTATAATCCGACCAAGTAAAACCTTCTTATTTTTTGGTCAAAAATTTTGGTAGAAAAACTAGGCCAAATGTACTAGTGAGTTAATTATGATTTTTTATATTTTTAGTTAAATAATTACATCTCTTCATTTTAAAAAAACTTAATTATGGACATCAATCTTACATATCCTCTCATTGAACCTCCACCATAGATCTCTCTAGAAAATCTCAACTTTTGATCATCCTAACAAAAAAAATACAATGAAGCTTCTAAGATCCTCCAAAACATCCACCATTTTTTATACTTTTTATTTTGGAAAAATGCATTTATATTAATAAAGAAATAATTTACAAAGTAGATGACCATTTTCTATACATTTTGCATAAATTTGATACAAATTACTTGAACAACTATACTACAATTCATTACTTTTTTAATTGTTCACCTTCACAATCGATGGAATTTTTATTTAATAGCAATTGCATTGTTCCAACCTTGAAAAAAAAAGTTCAACTTTGAAACTTACAAGCTATTTTTGTATTGGGAATTTGAATTTATGTTTATTTTTTTTACCTCAAATTAAATGTGACAAACTCAACTTGTCTATTTAATATGAAAGAATTCATTTTAAGAAAGTTAATACAATATGTAAATAGAAAAAACAAAAAATTCATTGTACTATAAAATCTATGACAGAGATTTGGAAGAAAATAAATATCCTTATAAACATAATTTAAACATAAAAACAATCTAGCCTTATAAATATTATTAAAAATATTCAAATTACATATATTTACAAAACATAACCTCATTTATTGTTATCTTAAATCAAATATTAAAAAACCACCTAAACATAAATTAATGTTCCTTCAAACAAAAAATGCAGAGGTTCAGGAGTTGATAGATCTAAGAGACTTGATTGGTCTCATCAGTTGTTAGATGACGAGGTTGCTCTAGTTTTGAATATATCCTTCGTGAATGGTGATCGATGGTTGGATTTACAAAAATCCAATGTTACATAGTTTAGAAAATAATAGTAAATGATCAAATTTTTCAAAAACTAGATATCATAAAGCCACTACTTTCTATTGTGAAATGGCTCAACTATTATAAATTTTATTTGTTGTGGAAAATTTCCCCCACTTATCATAAAACCATCCTTCCACCAAATGGTAGATTGTTCTTTCACAACCCTAACACAGAGGGAAGAGTGGCGAAGGTAAACTTGGTATAGTTTTAGGAACAATCTCAAGGCTACATTAAATATATGTTTCTATATTATTATTATTTTTTAATTGAAACGATTAATGAAATTACAAGAATAAAGCTATTAGTAGGTAGCTGAAAGAAATTTGAAACTAATTAATATAGATAATAGTCAATATTTTTTTTTTGACAAATTAGTTCACAACTTTCCAAATCCTTGGACCTTGATTCTCAATGAGAACATACAACCTATATTTCACCACAACAACACCAACTTTGAACATTTGAGACTGAGTAAAATAAACACATTTATTTACAAGGTATAGCCCAAAAAGCCATAAAACAACTATTATTGCTTAGCCATAGCTTAATTTTTATCTTTAATATCTGATTGTTATTAGACCTTCTAAAAGTAAAATGGGGAACTTGCTAAAATATAAAAATCATTAAGTCATAGTTCTTAATATAGTCCCTATTTTATTACATGGCTAAAGGTCGACATAAATTCTTCATGCTAGTAATCAATGTCCCCTCTTTTAATTTTCTAAACTATTTAATCTATGATGCAAAGACCTATATACACTAAATATTTTATCAAAGCTTTCAAACCTGATTTCCTTTCAATCTTAGTTCTTTTTTGCATTAGGCGGGACTCTTGTTGTTGCACAACTCTTGTTAAGATAGTGGTTTCATGAATTTTGTACTATAGTTTAGTATAAAATTTAAATTTTGACATTTAATGAAGGTAGTGATCCCATGAATACAATACCTTTTCCTTCCATACATTGTGCTTAAAGATAAGTTAAAAAATCATTTTCCCTCCAAAATCATTATATATATATATATATATATATATATATATATATATATATATATAATTAAATGTTTGACAAATGACAAAAATAATTCCTAAGCTAGTGGGGCGATTTCTAGCCCCTCACCATTTTCACCAGCTTAAATATGCAACACTAAAAAGTAAGGGTTCTTGCTTTGAAGGAAATGATTCCAAATAATCTTGTAGCAAAAAAAAATAAAAATCTCATGGGATCACCTCTTCCAAAAAAATAGAGCTTAAGCCCCTCTCATGGGACCCTTGCCTTATATGATATTGTTCTTGTGTTCCAATTTTGTATAACACTTATAAATTTGTTATCAATGGATGTGTAAAGGAAAAAATATAAATTATTTATGAATTTCATGAATATTAGTTAAGTGTTTAAGTGGTTTATTGTTGTGCAAGGGTTAGTATCTAGTCTACAATTGATTATATTTGAGGTCCTTTTTTTTAGCACGATTTAGATTTAGCTCTCACATTTATTAGCTTTAGCTTTCTTTCAGAATCATATATGCTTTATTGAATCTTGTTTTCTTAAATCAATTTTAATCACAAGTTCTAGTTCATATTAATCAAACTAATCATTAGCTACTAATTAAAACATGCAATACATGAATTTGAAGAAATTGGCATAAGGATAATTTAAAGCAATTGTATTTTGGGTGTGTCAATTTAAACTTGTTAAATATCATTGAATCAATTAGAGGACTTGACTAAGGTGCGATAGGAAAAGCTAGTTGACTTCCCTTCTCCACCACATTATTTACTAATGATATTTTTAAGCACTACCATTTTTAAATGCATATACGAAGACAAGAATCTATAAACCTAAAGTGCATAATTTTAGGCCATATTTTCTTTGAATAGTTCTTTCTCTAGGACATGTTTGTTGTGAAGTGTATATGGTGGATGTCAAAATGAATTAAAAATGATCCCCTTACATAGGGCTCTTGAGGTATTTCATAAAGTAGGCCAACTCCCATTAATCATATTCAAATTTTGAGGATTGATAACAAATGGAAAGAATCAACACATTGACATGCTTGAATGTGGGCCCATTTTAGGAGGAATGAAAGTATCTATAAAGTGTGTATATTAAGAAACTAGGATCTGTTAATCCTAAATTCATTAAGTGTTGTCATTAGTGAAGAAAAGATGAGGTATGGTGAGTGCAAAATCAAGTCTGTATGAGTGAAGAATTAGGTCAGTGAAGAGCAAGTCATTCGGTAAAGACAAGGTAGAACAATTACTGAGCATAAAGAAGAACAATTATCTCACAGTATGTATACTGAACAATCAAGGTTAATCAACAGAATGGACACCAAAAAAAAAATAGTTAATCGAGCACAATGGTTACCAAGAAAAGGAAGAGTATCGAGTAAGTATGTTAATCGAGGAAGAGTATTACTGAGTAGGAACACCATGATAAGTGAGAAGATTAATAAAGGCTACTGAGAGACACATGATGATCATATAAGTTTGTGAAGATTCTACCAAGAAAGAAAATGGTTTACAAAGATCGAGGAAAATGTTAGGTAAGATTTATTGAGAATGAAGCATGATTAAAAATGATCCCAAGAAAAAGTTTGAACCAATAAAAACAAAATAGATATTTCTCAAAAATAAGAAATGAATATGGATCGCAAATTTAATCATTTGAGCTTTCTAGGAGGATCCAAACCCTAATTAGGTCGAGTAAAGAGGAAGCTACAAGATTAATATATAAGGATGGATTGAGAAAAGATTAAGAGGGAGAAAAAGAGAAGGACAAAGCGTATAATAGAGATTAAGTAGACAGTGCTACCGAGCAGAGGAAGTGGATGAATTTGGTGAAATCAATAAGAGAAAGATGATGAGACTGCACATAGCATAAAATATCTGACCTAGCATATAGGTAGATGCATTATTTCAAATCATTTTTTTTAGGAATACATTGTTGTTATTGTATTCTCAAATCCCACATGCTACATAGGCCTTAACAAGCCTTTTCCATTATAAATATCTTAATAGAGTGCACACTTAATGAGTGTTGGAAAATTATTTTACTACATATACTTTAGCAAGTCTTTTTGTATTACTCCTAACAATACAAATCAACAGATGTGATACTTCTGTATTCTCTAAGAAAGAAACCTTTATGCCGTAGTAGTGAAGGATTGTGGGTGTCATCCCCACCATAGTTTTTCCCTCTAACCAAGGGTTTGTACATGACCAAAATCATGTGTCAAATGTGTCCATGTGTGTTATGTGTTTATGGTTGAAAGAGTTTACTTTACTTTACTTTCAGTTAGTAATAAGTTGTTAAGTTTATACATGCAAAGAAAGGTCTAAGATTTAAAGGGTAAAATAGTTATATTGAAGGTTAAAGTTTTATAAGGCACTGATTCACCCCCCCTCTCAACACATTAACTTTCCAATGATTGGTATCAGAGCTCAATCTCTTATTTATAAGTTTAACCTCTTGAGAGGAAAGGCCTAAAGAGATGGAAAGCTATAGACATGAAAAGGTCATTGAGAATTTGAACATAGAACTAAAACTTGCAGAAGATTAGATTGATGAACTGAGAAGGAAGTTGAAGCATTCACTAAGAAAGATAAAGGAGTTAGCCCATCAAATGAAAGATACCCAAGATTAGGTTGAAGAACTTTCTAAACAATCAGAGGGAAGCTTGTCTGATGAATTTGAAGTTGCTATATCAGATTTAATTGAAAAGAACAAAACCCTAACCTAGCAGGTAAAATCATTGAAGAAGGAACAAGAATCTCAAATAGTAAGAATGTGTGAAGTCTTGTAACAAAAGAGAAAAGATGAAGATGATAAGAGAATGATAGAAGATGAGAAAATGAAAATAAGTTCAAGACTAGATGATAAAGATGTTGAAATACAGAGATTGACATAAAATCACTATGATACGAAAAATCAGTTACTTGGTGTTAATCATGAGATTGCAAGGAAAATGGAAGAGATTGTTGGACTAAGATCATAAAATAGACAATTGAAGAATAAGATGAAAATTGAAAAATAAATCAATGAAAGACTAAAGAGAGCTAATGAAAGTATAAGGAAATTTGATGAACAGTTGAGATATCAGAGAAGACCGAGAGATGTAATTGGATTAGGCTTTATTGAGAACTCTACAATTGAGAAAGGAGAATCATCTAAGAAAGAAGAGAAGAGAAATGTGTATACAACTCCAAAACTTAAGAAACCAACATGCTATCACTATCGAAAACTAAGCCACACAACAAATATATAAATGAGAAAGGTCGGCAAGTCACTTACTACTCGTAAATTTGATGGATATTGTTATAACTACAACATATATGGTCATAAATTATTTGAGTGTAGATCCAAATTTAAAAAGACTCCAAGGAAAAAAAAATTGATGGTTACAACTACACATGCAATAAGTATGGACAAAAATCACAAGATTACATATCATAGAAGAAGTATACCTGGATACCAAATAGACAAGAATATTCTATCAACTAGGATTACAACACAAGAATTACTTGTACAAATTGTGGAAGATATGGTCATATTGTAGCAAATTGTAGAATATTTCACATGGGAGGAAATACTAGTACTTGGAAGACTTCTGGCATGACATGTTTTCATTGTCACAAGGTCAGTCACTTGAGAAAATACTATATGTACTGAAAGTATGCACCCAATGATAAAGAATCTAAAGCAAGAGGTACATTAAATACTAATAAGATTCATAATTAGATGAACATAATATGGAGAAGAAAGATTGAAGATAGTGCAACATCGGCTCGATCAGTCGATGATACCTCATCATCTAGATTAGGTGACTCCGCAACTAAAAACTAAACCATACATGTAGATATGAGAAATGTATTTGAATTATTTTATCATACATCAATTCCTCACAATCATGAATTGATATCCAAATAAGCATATGGTGAGATGCAATAGGATAATTCTTAGAATTGTGAAAGTTAGTATATGGTCAATAAGCATAATTGAGTAAGATGGATAATTGGTGAAGTATTTAGTTACCAAGTGAAGACTGGTGGTTAGCATGATTATTAGTTGGTTGGTCATAAAAAGAGCATTTATTACACATTACCTAACCCTAAATACTATTTTAATATAAAAATGGGGATAGACACTTCATTTGATACCTTGCATTCAAAGAGCACTAAAGAACGATTTGAGCATTTGGAGTTTGAGCTAAAACAAGTGAATTTGTTAGTAATTTGAGCTATTTGATTGATTAGGTATAAGAATTCAAGTGTGTTTAATCCATTTAATTGTTACTTGATGAAGCCCTAGAAAATCAATTTCAAAATGGTATCTAGTGCAGTACAAACCAAGGCATCCAAAGTTACAGAGCCTATTCTCATAAAGAGCACAAACTATGAGGTTGCAGAACATTCTAAAAGAAAAATAAGAGAGAGATCACTTGTCCTTTCAGTTCTAACATTAATAGTTCAAGAAATTTATGAAGCCCTGATTAATTACAAGAAGAGATTCATGATTAAAAAATGGTCATTGAGCATCTTGATGGGCATGACAGAAGAAGTGGAAGAAGAAACAAACACATAATGGAAGAAGATATTTGATAGGGAGATCTTCCTTCCACAAGTCCTACCTCCACTAGGACTACACTAGGTCTTCAATTGACCTATCCTAGGGTTCCTAAGACCCTTCACACAGAGGGATTCTTCCTAATATCCCTTATTCCATCAAGATCTCACTACCAAGGATCAAATTCACTCTATTTCCCACTTCTCCTTAAAAGAATTCAACTAAGTAATTCATTCCTTCCTCCAAATTCATGAATCTAGTTGCTTCACATGGGAGAGGACTCTTATAACCTTTTTTTGACTCATTTTGGGGTGCTTTACCTTGAGATATCCTTCTACTAATACACGATCTCCAAATTTTGGCCTAAAAAAGCTACTAGGCCTTGTAGGTCTCCTAACACACAAATGGGAGCCTAATTATGAAAATGTCCACACAAGTGCCCAAACAAATCATACTTTTAGACACCCTTTTTAGAGTTATGAAAGATTCAAAAACCCTTATCTCTCCAACTACTTCGTACAGTTCCTTCCTATTCTTTAGCCTTGTTTTTAGGCCTCTTTAGGCCTCACTGGTTCACAGTGAGGGTTTTCCTTTCCCACCCCTTGCATAGTTTTTCATGAGCTCTCCTTTAAAGGATTGAGTCTATGAACATTTTTGAACACACTCTAGGTCTTGGATTGACATTTCCAATCCCCAATCTCTCTCCCAAATGTTGGATCAGTCCAAGTTCCCTAATCAAGCTTACCTTTGCTCACCTAGGGCCTGGTCATTAAAATACTTCCCCTACATTTCAAAATATAAAAATACATATTTACATTGTTTATACAATGGCCTAACAGAACCCAAGTGGCCATAAAGAACCAACCATAGATCCCTAAGTTAGGGCCATTCTAATGGCCTCTACTCTGAATAGTCCAACAAGCTGGCCTTGGAGGAGGAATTAAATTTACAAACTTGAAAGAAAAGTAAGAACCAAAATAAATCTTTAAAACTAAAGACTAAAACATAAAACACAAGATAAAAAAAGCTCTTTCTCTAGTTCAATCCATGAGTTTGGATTACCAGGCTTTTTATTCAATCAAACATCGGCACAGTTTGCCAGTCACATAAAACTCAAAATAGTGCATATAAAATCTGAATGCCAACCTTTGGTCTTGATGAAATAAATCCTTAAATAGGCTTAGGTCCTCAATATTGGTCATTATGAGCCCTATAACTAACTCCTAGGCTCAGACAGGCTTAGACCAAAATGTTGTCATGACAACTTTAAAAGTTGTCATGACAACTTTTACATTTTCTTGAAAACTTTGTCAAATTTGAGCCATGAGGTCTCATTAGACTCTCTCAACTATTATAAACCTTCTAGGACCCTTAAAACACATAACCAAATTCATTTAATACCTTATTACAGTCAAGATTCACCTTTGACTGATTAGCACTCCCCAATGGCATACAAGCCATATGCTTGGGGTTTTCACCAAGACTTATCAAGACCAACACTAGGACTAAGACCAACTATTGAAAGACCTTATTTGGACCTAAAAACAAACTCAAACTTACTAACTAAAACACAAAACAAACCAAAAGTCCATCAGGACAATAACTTGGCCAATAGTCACTACAAGGCAAAAAATTAGGTTTTTAGGAACTAGTCTATGTGCTCTTGCACCATACTCCCCTGCAAAAAGAACCTAAGTCCCATTAGGAGAAAAGAGTGCCATATCTATTCCTATCTTCTTGTATCTATTCTTTTCAATCCATTGAGCCTCTAATTTAGGCCGAGTCTTTCACTTCACAAGGTGTTCCGTGTACAGTCCATGTCTAGTTTTCTTCTTGACCCTTGAGTCTAGGGTCTTTTCAGCATGAGGCTTCACTTGGGATGGTAATTTTAGTGCTTTTACATTAGTATGAACATCATGGCTATGTGCTTCATCCTCCACATCAGGTCCTTTTTATTTCACCAAGTCTTGGACATTAAAAATTGGTGAGATAGATAGGTCACTAGGCAGGCCTATCTTGTAAGCATTGGAGCCATACTTCTCAAGAACCTTACAAGGTAAAACTCTCCTCATTTGTAGCTTGCTAGGTATGCCTTTTTGAAGCCTTTCTTTATTCATGTGTACCAGTACCCAATCACCCACTTTAAACCAAAGTTCTTTCCTCCTTGTATCAACTCTATCCTTCACCTTTTGATTTGCTTCAATCAATGTCCTTCTAACCTACTCATGGACTTCTTGCATGGATTGGAAAAAATCCTTAGGATGTCCACTCACTCCACCTTGAGCACCAAGTTATCTTAAATCAAATACACCTCTTGGGTGCATGCCATACACCACTTCAAATGGACTCTTTCTAGTAGACCTGTTTATGCTATCATTATAAGCAAATTCAGTTTGTGGTAATACCTGGTCCCACACTTGTCCATACTCCTTGGTAAGACACCTTAAGACATTTTCCAACACTCTATTGATAACCTCTTTTTGGCCATCCAGTTGAGGATGATAGGCTGACCCAAAAGAAAGGTTGGTTCCTAATATCTTCCACAAAGTCTTCCAAAAATGCCCCATGAATTTCTTATCTCTATCTAAGACTATGTTGATTGGTAGGCCATGAATCCTTACCACTTCCTTAAATAATAAATGTGCTATGTAGCTAGCATCATGTGTGGTCTTGCATGGTATGAAATGGCTCATTTTTTTAAATCTATCTACCACCACATAGATGCTATCAAAACTAGTAGTTGTCTTTGGCAAACCAACTATAAAGTTCATACTTAGACACTCCCATAGCCTCTTAGGGATTGGTAAAGGCTGGTGCAACCCTGCATTAGAAGATGTGCCTTTAGCCTTTTGACAAACCATACATTATTCCACATATCTTCTCACATCTCTTGGCATCTTGGGCCAATAGTAGAACCTTTGTAATAAGTCTAGTGTCTTGTTCAACCCAAAATGTCCACTAAGGCTGCCATTATGATTCTCTTGGATTAGGTTCTCCCTCATGGAACCTCTAGGTACACATAACTGGTTACCCTTGAATAAAAATCCATTTTTTAATGTATAATCAGAAAACTCATTATGAAAGTGATTCTCAAAATCTTCACATACCTTGTAGGCCTTGGAGAAATCTTCATCTTCTTTGTAGAGTCCTTTGAATCCTTCCACACCAATGCTTTGAAGCTGGATTTCTTGGATAGTCAGCAATCTCCTACTTAAGGCATTAGAAACCTTTTTTTTAAGGCCCTTCTTGTGCTTGATAGTAAAAGTATAGGCTTGGAGGAACTCCATCCACTTGATGTGCCTATGACTTAGCTTGTCTTGAGTGTTGATGTAACTCAATGCTTGGTTGTTTGTAAAGACTACAAACTCTTTAGGCAAAAGGTAATGTCTCCACTTTTTAAGTGCTTGACTCAATGCATACAACTCTAAATCATATGAGGAATACTTTGATTTAGCCTCATTCAACCTTTCACTAAAAAATGCAACCGGTCTCCCTTCTTGATTCAAGACTGCTCCCACTGCTATATTGCTTGCATCACATTCAACAATCAACAACTTGTCAAAGCTTGGTAATACCAAAATAGGCTGATTTTCTAATATTTCCTTCAACTTCTCAAATCCTTCTTGAGCTTCCTTGGTCCATAAAAACTTGTTTTTGACTCCACCTTTGATAGTGTTGAGCATAGGTGTGCATAGCTCACTAAATCCTCTTATGAAATTCCTATAGAACTAAGCTAATGCATGGAAGCTCCTTACTTCAGTCCCTATTTTAGGAGTAGACCAACTTACGATGGATTCCACTATGCTTGGATCCATCTTGGGGTCACCTTTAGATACCACAAAACCTAGGTACACTAGTTATTGTTTGAGGAACTCACTCTTTTCTAGGTTACTAGCTAACTTTTCTTCATGTAATCTCCTTAGGAAAACTTCTAAATGTTGCATGTGTTCCTCCTTGGTCTTTCTAAAGATAATAATGTCATCTAGATACACCACAACAAATCTACCAATATAGCCTTTTCGGACTTCATTCATTAACCTCATAAAGGTACTAGGTGCATTAGTAAGTCCAAAGGGCATAACTAACCATTCATAAAGACCTCATTGGTTTTGAAGGCTGACTTCCACTCATCCCCTTCTTTCATCCTAATTTGGTGATACCCACTCTTAAGGTCAATTTTAGTAAAGTATTGAGACCCCCCAAGACAATCCATAAGGTCTTCTATTATAGGGATAGGAAACCTATATCTAATGGTAATCCTATTGATTTCCCTATAATCAGTACATAATCTCCACTTACCTCCCTTCTTTTGTGCCAAGACCATAGGAACAACACATGGACTAATATGTTTCCTTATTATCCCTTGATCAAGAAGTTATTGAATCTACCTTGCTATCTCCTTGTTTTGGTCTGGGGTCACCTTGTATTTTTCCTTGTTAGGTAAGGATGCTCTGGGTACAAAGTCAATTTGATGATTAATTTCTCTTTGAGGAGGGAGAGTGCCTGGTGTTCCATCACTTATTATGTCCTTAAACAAATTTAGTAATTGTTACACTTCTTTTGGCAATGGTGAATGTAGAACCTTGGTCTCCTCCTTGGGTTTCAAGACTATAGCTAGTCCCACTCCTTCTTCTTCTTTGAGTTCATGCAAGAACTCCTTCCCACCCATCAAAGGTACATTAGGATCAATTGAACTTGCAGCTCCATCCTCCACAAGTGACTTAATTTTATAAGTCACTCCATCCTTCTTGAAGCTATACACATTTCTCTTCCCATGATAAACAACATCCTGGTCATATTGCCATGACCTTCCTAGTCACAAATGGAAAGCATCCATTGGTAGGATGTCACATAGTATCTTATCTTGGTAGCCACCAATCATGAAGTCTACCCATGCTTGTTCATTCACAAGAACATTCTGCCCCTTATTCAACCAAGTCACTTTGTAAGGGTGTGTATGAGGTATCCTCTCAAGTTTGAGTTTTTGGACTGCCTCTTCTGATATGATGTTATCAATTGAGCCTGAATCAATAATAACATTGCAAACTTTGCCAAGGATCTTGCACTTGATCCTAAAAAGAGCCCTCCTATGTTTAGGTTCTTCTTTCACAGGTTCCTTGAGTAGAACTCTCCTAAACATGAGGTTCTCTCCATGTTCTAAATCTAAGTTCACTTCAGGTGACTTCAAACTACCTTCTTCCTCTTGAACATAGGTTACCTTCTTCTCTCCATGAGAACTTGAAGCGTTATCTAGACATCTATATGTAGGATGACCTAGCTGCCCATAGTTGTAACACTTCATGCTTGCAAAGTGTGATCCCCTACTGAATCCACTTGATCTTCCTCTACCACCTTGGAACCCTCTACCTCTACCATAATTGCCTCTTGTACTTGGCTCACTGATTTGTTCCACCAACTTGGAATCTCCCTAATTTCTTGATTCATTACTCCTACCACCATAGCTACCTCTATGTCCTCTAGTATCTCTTCCTTTGCCTCTACCCTTGGATGAGGAGTCTTATTTCTTTTTGTTATTTTCTTGTACCTTTAGTGCTAATTGGAAGCACTTGTGTATAGTAGTAGGAGTCCAAAGACTGATTTCTTCTTGGATACTCCATCTCAAACCACTCAAGTACCTTGCAACTCAGACACTTTCCTCTTCTTGAAATTTAGACCTCAAACAGAGTTTTTGAAACTCCTCAGTATAGGAAGTCACATCCATTTCTTTTTGTCTAAGATTCTTCCTTTTATTGTGCATTTGGATCTCACGATCCTCTGGCAAGTAGTTCTCCTTGATCTTTGTGACCATAGCATTCCAATTTGTAATGGGTCTCTTCCCTTCTCTTTCCCTCTCTTCTTGAAGGAACTTCCACCATGTTAGGGCTGGTCCCCTTAGTCTCGATTTGGTTACCTTCACTCTTTGTGGCTCTGAGACACCTTCACATTCAAAATGATTCTCCATCCCTTCAATCCACTCCATCAACAATTCTGAATCCATCCTACCAGTGAAAAAGGGTATCCCTTCTAAAGATTTTCCTCCCAATGCCTTGATGGCTTTTAGGAAGGGTTCTTCTTGGATAGGTGGATCAAGTTCAAGAACATAATCTTCATCACCAAGTGCCTTGCCCTTTTCATCTTCTACTTCCATCTTTTCTTTCATATTTTCAATAGCCTCTGCCAGTAGCTCAAGCTTATCTTTCAAAGCTTCCATAGTCTCTTCTAGAATTCTATTTCTTTCTTTTTGATCAACCACTTCCCTAGCCAATTCAACATTGGTCACCATTGTGTTATCACCAATGGATTCACTCCTTTTTGACATACAACTTTACCCAAGCCTTTCAATGGCTCTGATACCAATTTGATAGGGAGTTCTTCCTTCCACAAGTCCTAACTCCACTAGGACAACACTAGGTCTTCAATTGACCTATACTAGGGTTCCTAGGTGTTGGCAATTTGGATGAGTTGGTTACATAGATCTTTTCATTATGGAAACATATTATCTACATGAAGATCACACAAGTTAGAGATTTAGTATGTCAGAGCGCAATACGAAATTGTCTAAGTATGACACAGTGTGTTTTTACCAGTGAACCTGATGACAGTTTTGGTTTGTGATGTTGATTGGAGTAAGTTCAGTGCTTGTGCACTTGAACATAGACTCTATGGTAACTATTGAAGACTCACCTTAGAGCGCACCTCATTAAGGCATGTACGAAAGAAGTTATGATAGTTTTTCTAAACATAGTGTTAAGATGATAGGATAGAATATGAGGACAGAATTGATAAAGAGTTAAGGGATTATTTTGTTTATCAAAATAATGACTTAAAAACATAAAGGGATAACATCCTAGATGTTAACCCTTGGGTAAAGTTATTTTTTAATATGGTAGCTGACTGAAAAGTTATTAGTCTTAATAACTTGTATAAATGTAATTGTAAATTGTAAGAAGGATATAATGAAGAAGTGATATGATGCGAGATATATGATGTAAATGTAATAGTGATAGTGAAAGAGTAGTGAAGAGATATTGATACAAGCAGTATAAGGTTATGTACCTTGACCTCTTTTGTAATCAATAAATATTGTACATTACTTGTTTGGGTAGTTGGCTCATCTAGTAATCACATTCTATACTTCCAACTCCTAACAAGGTCGAAGCTTCTAACAAGGCCTATAGTCCCTTAATCAGAACTGAGACACTATATGCATGTACTAGACTCCTAAGAGGGTTAACATCCTTAACATGATACTTTTGATTAGTGGATCTTTGTGGGTTCCATCCCCACCAGGGTTTTCCCTTGGCCAGGGTTTCCCAGAGAACAAATAATGTGTTATGAATTCTTTAGTTTTATTGCTATGCATGTTATTTAGCTTTCTATGTTATGCAAGCATTAAGAGTATTTTTTATATCCATAATTGGGAAAAAGTAAAATTTTGTAGAATACTGATTCAGCCCCCCTCTCAGTATTCCATATTTCTAACAATTGGTATCAGAGCTTAGTTACTCAGAAAGAATCATTCAAGGAAAGCCTAGCAGCTTGAGTAAGATCTCTATGGATATGGATCAACTACAGAAGAATCTTGAAGAAGCTCTTGAACATATTGATATGCTTACTAATGAAAGAGAGACTCTGAAAAAAAAATATGATGATGCAAAGAACCTCATTGAGAAATTGAAAAACAAGTTGGAAGATCTAAAATCTAAAAAGGAATCCGAAGTTCTTATTGAAGATTGTGATGACAATTTAGAAAAATAAAATGAGATCCTTAAGCATGAATTGAATATAGAAAATCTGAAGCTAAGTCTAAAAGATGGAAATGGAAAGAATGAGGCAATTCTAAAATTTGAGAATGAAAGTCTAAAGACTGAAAATGTAGTACTGAAATCTAAACTTGGTAAAGTAACATCTGAACTTGAGAAAGTCAATTTGCAATATGCTGAACTTGAGAAATACAATACAATTGTGAAAGGTGAACTGATTCAATCTAAACAACAACTTGAAAGGCTATATTCAACTAGTGAGAAGATTGATTAACGAATATCTTATCAAAAATTATTCTATGATAAAACTGGTCTTGGATTCAACACTTTTAAAGAAAATGAAGAAAGCAAGGAACCAGATCTAAAAATGTCTGAAAGCATAGATGAGAAGAATTCTGATGAGACTAACAAATCTAAAGATACACCTAAAGAAGAAGAACCACCTAAGCAAGAGGAATCACCTAAAGGTATGCAAAGAGAATTCAAAGGTAGATGTTTTTCTTGTAATACTATTGGTCATATGAAGAGAGATTGCACAGGTAAGAAATTCAAACCTCTTAATGGTTATTGTTATAATTGTCATGGTTTTGGACATAGAGCTATTGAATGTACAAAACCTAAATTTGTTGAGAATAATAATAGTAGTAGAATGTTTAGGAATACTAACAATGTAGATAAGAAACCTACTGAAGATATGAATAGAAGAAATGGAGTAATATGTTATAGATGCAACAAGGTTGGACACATTACTAGAAATTGTAGATCATAAATCAATAATCATAGACCAAGATATGGGAACAATGGAATTGTTTGTCAGATATATAACAAGATTGGACATACAACAAGATTTTGCAGAATGAACAATGGAGTTTTTCATACCAATCCTAACCCTAGAAATCATGCAAGAAGAAATGAAGATGCAAGTAACAGTTAGAAAGGATGCTATAGTAATTTAGATGAAGTGAAGTTTGTTAAAAGCATAGATCAAGGAGACATATTCAACACTAAAGGCAGTCAGGAAGGTGAAGTATCAAAAGGTAAGAATGAATCTTTACCCGACTCATCTCAAAGTACTTAATTTATGAAAATTACAGTAGAATAGAAACTTAGATTAGTGTAGAAGTAGATATATGATGAATTGAGTCTTCTATAGTTAATGAAAGGTATTATATGATGTTCTAATGCTATGGTTAAGAGCTCAAAGAAAAATATTATGTTTTGCGAGATCGCAAGAAGTTTTAAGTTTTGCAGGTTAGCAGAATCAACTTTTTGGAAAGAAGAGGCAAAAGAATTGAATGTGATGTCAAATCTAAGTGAGATTGAATTAATAAAAGGTCATGATCAGTATTATTTGATCATCAAAGAGAATTCAAGCATTAAGGAGATCAAAGAGCAGTGATTGGAAGCATTTTGAAAGGATTTGGTGAAGGATTTTGTGCCGAATCTATGCAAGCCCTAAAATCATGAAATCAATGTATTTTACTTGGTAGATCTTTAAATCAGTTAAGGAATTAGAGGAAATCAAGGATGTTTCTTTGATTCACAATGTCAGAGATAAAACTAGACCTAAGATGAAAAGGGAACCAGTAGAACACTTAGAAGATGATCCTAGGTTAGCTTTATCATCCATACCAAATAGAGTTTTACATCTAGAGAATGTTAGAAGTTATCTTGGATGCAAACTAGAGACTATCAGTGATAATGATTTCACCAAGGAATATCAGAAGATCTACAATCAGGACATGTCATTGAAAGAAGGATTTGAACATTTGAAAGACAATGAGATCATTAAGTATGCATTACAATATGAATTTGATAATGAAGAATGTACTAAGATAATCCTAAGCAGAATTCATAATGGGAAATTTTGGTTAGAAGATAGAGTGATAGATATCACATTTAATTTGATTCATGAAGTTACTAGACTATCTAAAACTAGAGCCATTCCTTTAAATGAGAAGAACATGAGGAAAATAGTCATAGACAACACAAATTCATCCTATAATGGTAGAGGAATTGTGATTAGTAAGATTCAACAAGATGATGTCAGATACTTATGTAAGATCCTAACAACTAAGTTTTGTGCAAACTCAAGAGAGGATGACATGGCATCTAGAATGATACATGCAGCTTATCTGATGTGTGTTGATAAAGTACAAGTTGATATGTGTGAGATTTTGAGAATTCAACTATTTTAGAATTTAGAAAGATTAAGAAGACTAAGTATACATAGTTTAGATTCTCATCCTTAATCACTTATATGTTTTTTCATCTATTGAGAAGATTTCCTTACACCATTGGAAATGACTGGAATGATGGCCAAACTACAATGGAAAGGATTAACCAAGTGTATAGGAGGCATGTTATTGACAAAGTGAATGTGAGTGCAGTATTGGTAATCAAGACATTTTAGAATTTAGTGACAAGCAGATCAAGGATCCCATAGTCTCTTGTGGAGAAGTATAAAAGTGAGATATGTTTCATGGTTGATACTAAATTTTCTTACATTGAAGTAGTAGAACCTAGAACAAAGTTCATAGACCCTCTTGGGTATGAGATATCTGAGGTAGAGACATAAGAGTATGTGAGTAGGTTACTTAAGTGCAAGATTGATACTCACTGTAATAGGTTTGGAACCTTTGAGGAGAACTTCAACTCCACAAATACCTTACTTGAAGAGAAGTAGTCAAAGAAAAGAGTTGAGAGTACTATCAAGAAAATTCTAAAAGATATAGGGATGACTGAACATGAATTCTTGGTAGCCAAGCAAATAGCAACAGCAATTAGAGATATTGGACAAAAAGAAGTTTTGTTTGTTCCACCTCTATCATCAATTACAACACAACAAGGAGAAGCACAAGTTAAGGTGAAAGTGGAAGAAATAGAGAAGGATCAAGAAGCAAGGATATCCACTAGATCCACCTCCTCCACAACTAGAAAAAGAGTAAAAGAGAGTGCTACTAGACCAAGTAAGAGGCAAAAAACTTTGGTGCAACCAGTTCCAAGGAAAATTGTAGAAATCAAAGATGATGACACTTCTATTAAGAAAACATGGAAACCTAAAATTGAGAAGGTTAATGAGCAGATCATTCAAGATGGAGACTTTACAAAGATGAATAATTATTATGATCTCTATGATTATACAGAGAGATTAAATATGGAAAATGCAGTGGTAAAGCATATGATTTTATCTGATAAGAAGTTTGACACAATTTAGGGTAAGATAACTGATGATTTATTCAAGAAACTTGTGAATAGGAAGAAGAGAGCATCAGAGGAAGACACATCTATTAGAGAAAATCTTGTGAGGAAACTTTGTGATGTGAGAGATGATGAACACCTTAAGCAGATCATGAAGGCTCTAAACACCCATTTATGGACAAAAAGGAGAACTATTTAGATTATGGGAGGACAATATGAAGAAGTCAAAGCAGAAATAGAGCAAGCAATCATCAAGGTTATGTCAAAGAATACTGGAGAACCATTAGTTGTAGTAGAGCAAGTAGGTGAAATAGAACAAGAGGACATTCCCTCTCCACCAGCCATAAACATCGAGGATGAAGCTATGAATGTAGAAGGAACTAAGATCACCTTGGTTACTGATGATAATGTATTCAAGAATCTGGAAAACATTGTTGACAATTTGGATTTTGAAGAACTGGATAGAACCAAAGGAGAATAGAAAATAGAGACCACAGTTGTAGAACCTAAAGTGACAGAAAAAAAAGTACCTATTCCCACTAAAGAAGAAATCAGTCTTACTCTTGAGACTGGAAAGAAGAATTAGATTGGCTCTATTATTGACAATTTGGGAAAGGAAGTAGATGATGATGATTAGATGGAATTGATCACATCCTTGAACAAGATCATTGGAAAGAACAAGAAAGTAAAAATTCTTGAAGGATTCTTGAAGGAGCTTACTGAGAAGTTATAAGGTGTTGTAACTACACAAATTGCATAAGCTGACCCTCTAGAGAGAGTAGTGAAAGTGATGAACACTTTTGACAGTGACTTCACAAATTTATCTAATATAGAAAAAGTGAAAGCTCAAGTAGCCTATGAGGCCAAAACACTTTTGAACATTAGCCTGAATATCAGGAATGATATCAACAATCTTGATATCTGTATATAGGACTTGCGAAAGAATTTGGAAAGAGGAAAATCCTTGTACATCCAGTGTACAAAATCAGAGACCTTGACAACAAAAGAAGATCAAAAGATGAAGATGAAGGAAGCAAAAATTCAGAATGAAATAAACTTTCTTTCAAGCCCCAATGTGAAGGTATCTAATGTTAAGAAGAAAATTCATAAGATATATGATGAAATCAAAATTTTGCAAGATGAAAAGGATAGGAAAATGAAAAGATTCACTCTTTTAAGAGAGAACACTTCTATGAAGTTAAGTATTATTGAAGGGAAATTGGAAGAATGTCTTTCAGCTAAGACATATTTTCAAAAGTTTAGGTTTGAGAATCTCCAAGCATGTGAGATAGCATCTTATGGATTATGTGTACTACTTTGTGTGGCAAATTCTATTAAGAAATCATGGGAGAAAGAGTTAGAGACTATAAAGATTGATTTTGCAGATTGTGTTGCAAGCCTACTAGCTTTCAAATATTGAATTAAGGTATAACTTTTTGTGAATATAGTTTTGTAACCCTCCTTACCTTTATTTTGTCATTGTTGTCAACGGGGGAGAGATATATAGCAGAAAATTGATAAGAAAATGATAAGGATTGATACTCTTAGGGGGAGTACTATATTAGAGATAAGATTTTTTGGAGTTATAAGGATAGTATATATATTTTATACTATGGCCACAATTTTAATATTTTGAAGATGTAAGACAGCCAATTTTCTCATATGTTGCCACCAATGACAAAGGGGGAGATTGTTGGCAATTTGGCTAAGTTAGTTACATAGATGTTGTCATTATGGTAACATATGATCTACATGAAGATCACACAGGTCAGAGAGCTAGTATGTCAAAGTGCAA